>CANSZD010004292.1:947500-1135000 GCA_947648045.1 Beta corolliflora
TAGATAGAGAAAAATTCCACGTGAAAAAGATAAAAAAAAAAATATAAAAGTAGTTTCTTATTAATTATTATTTTAAATATATCACACAACAAGTATAATATATTTATTAATTTATATTATGATTAGTTATATGAACTTAATTTTTACTTATATGATTTTAACTATATCAAACAATATAAGTGTATAACTAAAAGGTAATAGCTAATATACCTAACTAGCTTTTAACCCGTGCAAAAATGCATGGCAGATTTTATGTAGATATGATTTGGACCCGTGTATAACACACGGGAATTGTTTTGTTTATTAAGGCTATGTTGTGTTCAACTTATTTTAACTTATTTCAGAAAAAATAAGATAAGATAAGATTAGATCAGATAAGATAAGATCAAATAAGATAATATAATATAAGATCAGATAAGATAAAATAAGTTGTTAGACACACATAATAAACTATCTTATAAGATAAGATAAGATAAAATAAGATAAGATAAGTTAAGATAAGAAAAGAAAAGATAAGATAAGATCAAATAAGATAATATAAGATAAGACAAAATAAGTTATTGAATCAAACAGACCCTAAGTAATTGTTTTTATTCCAACTTTATTGAATCCATAAATATTAGAATCCATGCATTTAAAGTTGGAAGAATATAAAATGTAAACATCCTTTGTTACAATATTTTGAAATTTAAAAATCTTATAATCGTGACATATACATCTATAAATACGTAAATGAAACAAAAAACACATTAAAATGCCCTGAAATATTTTGTTATATAAATTTTTAGGATGTTTCTCCTAAAATCATGGTTTGAATAATAGCTCAAGATATAAAGTTTTTATAATCATATAGTATATTAAAAATCTATTTTAAAATCGGCTTATGACCCGTGCGTTCATTGAATGATGTAGCTGATGTCATGATAAAACATGTGACCAATTTTTTTTTTAAACAAAAAAAGTTGAATGAAGAAGCTTTCGCTCCGTCCATTGCTTCATTAAGAGGCTCATATAAAATCACAATTCGCACCACTATTGGCACGCAATCATGCAACCACTTTCGCTCCTTCTTTCTGCAGTCCTGCTCAATCCCTCTCTTTTATTAAACTATCCTATTACAATTTTTTATTTTTTGTATGATATGATTAGCCAAATTGTATTAAAGAGCAATATCAAAGTTTTATATAGCATGATTTCATCACAAACGTGAATGAGGTGTATCTCTGAATTTCTAAGTAAAAAAATTGATTTAAATAGACAATCACTCAAGAAAATCATATAAATATATATGACATGTTTTTGTCTTGATTTCCTTTCTATTTCTTAATCACCATAGACCTATTCTTTTCCATATTCTTTTCAATACTTAGACTTTTATAAAATAGCAATCTCAAACTTCTATATTTATATTGCATCATACTCCTGATAAAGGTGTATCTCAGAATTTTAGGTAAACATATAATTTAACTAACCAATCACACTCATAAAAATCAAATCAATATTGCGATATTTTGTCATGATTTGTTATATACTTCTTAATCATCATATGACCTATTCTTGTAGTAGCCCTATTTTTCAAAGCGTTTAATAAAATGCTAATTATATTTATTACGTTAATTATGTGTCTGATTTTTCTTATTTCATTTGTGTTGGAATATATGAATTTTTGTTTGTCATGTTTGTGATATATTTATTTTTTTAATTTGATGAAGTTAATCTTATTATTAAAATTATTTTGGGTCTTAGATATTTAAAAAATCGGTTTTTTCACCATATACCCCTGACAAATTTTTTTTTGCACCATATAACCTTTCAAGTTTCCAAATTCACCATATACCCTCGACGTTTTAAAAAATACATCAACATACCCTTATGACTAACAGAAGTCTAACACCGTTAGTCATTAACCCCTAATCTACCCTCTAACCCTAATTAACTAACCTAAACTAAACCTAACTCTAACTCTAACCCTAACCCTAACCCTAACCCTAACCCTAGCCACCCACCTACCACCCTCCCCCCCACCCCACCCCTTTCCCCCACCACCCACCCACCACCCCTCCCCCCACCCTACCCCTTCCCCCACCACACCCGCAGGCTCCTTCCCCTCCCCTTCCCCTCGGCCCCCGCAGCCCCTTTGTCTCCCCTCCTCCTCTTCTACTTCACCGTCATCTCCAAACTGCCGCCCAACCACCGCCGCAACAACAACAACAACAACAACCGCCGCAACAACTTCCTCGACTCAAAACCACCGATCCTCTCTCCTCTTCACGAGTCGACTCACTCGTACACGATCCAACTCGCTCCGACGTTGGACTCGACAACGCCTTCATCCGTCGGATCACGGTATTCAAATTCAAAAGAGAAGATAAATTAATCGACGGTGTAGAATGTTCTAGTTTGTTTGAATGAATTCAATGAAGATGAGAATCTACGATTGATGCCGAATTGTGAACACGCGTTTCATCTAAAAACGGGCGAAAAAATGGCGGTTTTGTTGCGGGGGTCAAGGCGGCGGAGGGATGCGGTGGGGGAGGGTCCGTTTGGGCTACGCGGAGGAAGGGGAGGGTCTCTTTGGTTGCGCGAGGGAAGGGGAATGTATCTTTGGGTTGTGCGGGGAAGGGGAAGGGGAGGGGGGTTGTGGGGAGGGGGGTTTCGGGGTGGTGGGGCGGTGGGGGAGGGGGTTTCGGGGTGGTGGGGCGGTGGGGGGAAGGGGTAAGGGGTTGGGGAGGGGTGGTGGTTAGGTGGTTAGGGTTAAGGGTTAGGGTATTAGATTAGGGAGTTAGGGTTAGGGTTTGGCTTAGGTTTAGGTTAGTTAATTAGGGTTAGGGGAGGATTAGGGCCTAATGACTAACGGAAGTCTAACAGCGTTAGTCAAAAGGGTAGTTTGATGTATTTTTTCAAACGTGAGGGGTATATGGTGAATTTGAAAACTTGCGAGGGTATATGGTGCAAAAAAAATTTGTCAGGGGTATATGGTGAAAAAACCGTTAAAAAATTTATTGAGTGGTATTTGGTCAATTAGAAAAACAAAAGGCGATATCCTCATTCTTATCCCTAACTTTTTTTGGAAAGTAACCCCTCAAAACCACTTTATCTCCCTCGTCGTTTCTCCCAAAAACCCAAAACCCCAACCCCGTGATTTCCCATTCTCTCACTCGCATCTCTCTTCCCTGCCTGCTTGCTGCTCCTCCGCCGTCCCATAGCTCGTCGGAGCTGCGCCTGTAGCTCACGTTTTCTCTTTCTTCTCTTCGTGGTTGCGGGTGTGTGTTGTGTTACATCCCCATCCCCGTGATCCCCCCTCCTCTACTCCAGCCGCTTGATAGGTTGTTTTAGGCACTGCTCTATTCTCTTCCTTTGTCGGTGCTGTTGGTGTTATAGTTGTTGTTTTGTTGTGCTTGTGATTTGCTGCACTTCTCCTTCGCTGCCTTGTTCTTTCTCTCTCTCCTCTGTTTCAGCCGCCTGCAGGGTTGCCGTTCGCCAGCGTTCTGTCGATGCTACTGCATCGCTCCTCTCTGTTCATTATTCCGGTGGTGGTGCCACTAATGTGCTTGGTACTTCAATGGAACACGTACAAGAGGGGGGTGAATTGTACTTGGAACTTCTAGTAAAGTTTCTCGCGGAATTTTAAAGCTATTAAGGAACAGTGATAAGAGAGACAGAGAAATATAAAATTGTGGAAACTTCTTGAACCTTATCAAGAAGGGAAAATCTCAAAAACTTATATTATTATAACAACTCTATTACAATAACTCTCTACAACTTGAGTTCCTCTTGAACTCAAGTTCCTCACAGAATCCTATTTGATACTGTAACTCTACTCTCTCTTGCTTCTACTCCTAAGCCTACACTCGCAGACTTAACTCTAAGTCTTACAAGGATCACTCAACCCTTGAACTCCAAAATATAACTCAATTTTGTGAAACACACTAGTATATATATTGAACTTAGATATTTAGGAACTTAGGAACTCTTTTAAGAATGCAACTGACTTTTAGAAAACTCTTAGGATTTGGAAATAGACAATGTGTTTTCAGTTGGTAGTTTGTAACTAGAAAGACTCCTCCTTTTATAGTGAAGCCTTACTTGGGTAGTTCCACTTATTTCTCAACAAAGTATGAAGCAATAACCCATGTAGGATTATTTACCCACGTTCACACTTCTTAAGGAACAAGCAAATACTATTCAAACAAACTAACATTAAGTAAGTTAGTGGTTGAGATATATAAGGAGAGAACTTAGGAAATCAGTTTTTACTTGATGAGCACTCAAAAAAAGTTTTTTATTAAAAATAAAAACTATTTTATTTATTTACATTATTTTCCTAAAAACTCTGAGTTAAATAATTTCCAAAACACTTGTTGCATTTATGAGTTCCTTCTAGTTCCTTTATAGTAAGCAATATAAGATACTTACATAAATCCTAAGTACAGACTCTTGAACTTAGTCTTCATATCTTCTCTTTTGAAGTCTTCTACTCTGAAGCTTCATGCTCCCAACTCAGGAACAACAGATAGTTCCTTGAGGAACTTTTGAACAGGAAATTTAATCATAGATCATCACTTAGAGAATTAAGTCTTGTTGTTGTGCTTATATTGATTTGCCTTAATTATTTGCGCCATGCTATCCATTATTCCTCCTCTGGAACTCGCTTAGACAACCTTGTTCCTACTCCGGAACTAGATCACTGTTTCTCAAAACAATCCAATACATCAGGAAGTTTGCAAAGTCATCATCCAAAACTAAGGGTCAACAATATTCACCTTTTTTGGTGATGACAACACAAGAAAACTTTTCACAACAAAAGACATAAACATAATTAATTATTTATGATTTAATCCCAACCAAAAGAAAAAAAATAGTTACCAATTTTTTAATTTCTTACAGAGAGACAAGAGTATGTGTTATGGAACAATGGTGTAATTGCCTTAAGAGTTTGCAATGATTTTCCCACTGTTGGCATTAACAAAAAAGAGGGCAACACACAAGCAGAGATATTCCAAACACATCACCCTACTTTCAAAGTTGGGTAAAACAAGTAAGTCACAAAATAAAGAACTTGTTCCACACAAGGTTTGAAGCACAATAAACAACAACCAATCAAAATAGTCATAGAAACATTAAGCAAGGCAAGTTTGAAAAGGCTAAAAGAAAGTCACCCAAATTTAAAAGTTAATACAAACCAACAGGAAAAAAAAATTTAATTGTTCCAACCAAATTAACAAAGTGACAAAAGAGCTGCATTATGGGCTAGTATAGGAAATTTAAGGATCATTAGGCTCGGAAGTTTCTTGAACCACTTCAATTGTAAGCTCATCAATCTTCTGAAGAATAGTGGACTGAGAAGTGGAGGTCTGAGCAGAGAAATTGTGATGAGCCGCTTGCAGTTCCTTGACAAGAGAAACTAGGGAGCCCATCTGTTTCCACAGGAACTCTAACTTGGAATCAGTACCTTGTTGAAGTTCCATCATGCGAGCAACAATATCTTACAACTCCTTGTTCTGCTAATCCTTCTTAGTTTCTGACCCAAACCCAGCAAATGTAGAAGGCACACTAACAGGAACATCACCTAGAGGAACTGAACTGTTCACAGTTCCTTTCTTCTGAAGAACAGGAGGAGGACTCTTAGGAACTGATGTAGTGTTCCTAGGAGAAACCACCTGTTCCTCTACCCCTTTATCATCCAAAATAACATCAGGATCCTCTTCATCACTAATATCCATAAAAACAGAAGATTGAGGATTTGGGCGAGGCTTAGTAGCAATTCAGATGCTTTTTCTTTTAGGAACTGTCACCTCCTTCTTTTCCATAAGTCCTTCCTCCTTATCTGATTCACCACCTTCATAGGAACTAAGATCAACAGCTTGGTTCCTAAAGATGGCAATGAGTAGGGAACCATAACCAACGCTAAGTTTTCCAGGAATACAATGAGCTAAATGTTTAATCATGAGGACTGGAAAATTTATGGGTATGTGATTTTCTAGGCTGTAGATAAAGCAGGCATCAAACAAATTAACATCATCTCTCTTTAGAATTCGAGGAACTACCCCTCTCTCAACAACATTAAACAACATTTTCTGCAGGGGAGAAAGAAATTTGTGTTTTGTGATTGATGATTTTTCATAGTTTCCCTGTAACACCACGGATTTTCGCTCATAATTTATTCGAGTTGTTTTCCCTTAGTTATTATTTTTCCGTTAAAATTAGAATTTTTTACTTCTTAAAAATATTATATCTTATATTATTTATTTTCAAGTCTTAAAATGTCATATTTATATTATTTATTTGATTAGAAATTATATATCTTCTATTATTTAGAAATACGTGTTTGAGTTAGTATTTTTATTTATTTGATTTGAGCGCGTTTGGACCGTCGCACGACCTTTTAATGTGAAGTTTGAAGCTCCTAAAAGCTGTCCACAAAATCAGAATATTAGAAGCATTGGAGGGGCTTTTGAGCACCTTATAACCCCCCTTTTGTAACCTCCCATTTATTAAGCCATTGAACTCATTATTGTAGCTGTTGTAACATTCCTATTTACACCCTTTTATCATCTTATGAAACTAGTTTATGGACAGCAAAAAAAATCAGTCCAAATTCTTCCTTCTATTCGACCATTTGAAGAGTCAAAGTTGAGAGGGGAATTCATCACGGTTTTTCCTGCCGCACCTTCACGAAAATGACTATCACCGGAGATCTAACCGTTGGATTGCCCTGAATTTTGGAAAGCATGTTGAGGACATCTGGACCTTCCTTGTGACCGGATCGATTTTGAATCAGAGCATTCAATTGTCGGGAATCGTGATCAGAGCAGAGCAGCACATAGAGGAATTTATGGTGTTCAAGAAGGAGAATGCAAGCAATTGGAGGTCTTCAAAGGTAACTAACGGCGACCCTAGATCGATTAGTATTCGTATGGAGATTATATTGGTTTTAATACTTAGGTTGGGTTAGTATCATGTTTGGAATTGGGTGGGAAAGATTTATATATTGGTTCGTGTGTTTGTTTACTTGCTTAATTCATGGTCATAGGTATATTGAACTAATTAAGAATTTCACTGTTTATTTGATGTGTTAATACATGATTTTTGTTCTATGTTTTATATGAACATGTGTTGTGCTATTTTGTTGAATTCTCATTCACCATGTTAGGGTAGGTTAATTGCACCCCTCCTACTCTACGAAGTATATGGGTTGGTCTCGTTGCGTCGGCATGGATATGGATCTGGTGGGTGTGTATTGTCGCCATGGTCTTGTTCCTGTACACTGTCTACTTGTTGTCTCTGCTGTAGAGGTTGGTACAACCACGAGTTGGTGGCCGTGAGGCTTGGTGCGCAGCCCCATGGTTGTTGCCGTTGTTGTTGTGTGCGAGTCATTGTCTCTGGTTTTCTCTTGTGCGTGAAGATGAAGATGTTTGATGCTTGAGTGTATTATGTGATACATGTCTGCTATAGTGGGCTTGCATTGTAATGTTTCATTTAGTTCTATGCATGCTGTTAGTATTCCATCTCGTTGGAAGTGTTAGCTTGCTTATTATCATATGCATGGGTTTTGTTACCATATGTTATCATATGTTATGAGTTGGGCTTGCACTTGTCTTTTTATTCTGTTTTTTTTGTCTTTCTCAGAATTAAATTATGTATAGATTAGTCCCATGTTTCATCTTAGGAATTGTTTGAAGTTGTTGGGCTACTTTATGCAACTTGGATAAGTTTAGTTTTGTTTCATGACTTTTGTATTTCTTGCTGTGAAACTATACTATCACTTTTAAATAAATCTGAGTTAATTTGTTTTATAATTATTTTAGTGTATATTTCGCATTTTCAGTGAACTATTATTTTGTCTACGTCTATATGAGTTGGTATTTATAACATGAGTGGTTTTTTTTAGCATGATGAGATTGTTGGTATTTTGGAGATAATGTTATTACTTGTAATTATTTACTATTATTATTATTATTATTATAGTTTTGAGAAGAGTGTTATTGTTGAATTGAATTCTTGGGCTGCGATCCTTGATTTCTGCTGATTTGGTGTAAGGCCTTAAGGGCATCCGCTTGAGTTGATAATGGTTTGTTGATGACTATGAGTATTATTATTTTTATTATTATTATTGTTTGAGAGCAAGATTATCCGGAGGGACGTAATCCCGAGGTGAAGAACATGCAAACCATAGGACGTAATCCTAGGTATACCTTGGTTTTGTTGTCGTCCGAGAGGTCGGTGGGGACGTAATCCTACACCGCATCGGGAGTATGGCCATTCTTAGACACAGGCAGTAGGGAACGTAACCCATAGGGTCATGCGGAGGTTGTCTCACATTACCATAGGAAGTGGGTTGTCCACTAGCGTTCAGCTCTCTCTCTCAAACTAATTATATTATTTTTATTACTTTAAACTTTGATGGTTTATGGTATTGATACTTGAGTTTATATATATAAGTTGTTTATCCGTTTTATTTATTTTGTTATTTTTACTCAATTTATATTTAAGCATGTTGTATTATCTTTGTTTAAGTGATTTATTTGATTATCTGAAGTTTACTATTGAGATGTTTTTGTGTGACTTAATTATTAAGGCTTTTATAACTCTTATATGGATCCTAATTGGGATGGGAGAGCTGTTAGTTACTCCCCACTGATTGTGGATGTTTGTTGATATATTTTGCAGGTGGTTATTTCGTGTTATGGGAAATGAGTTAAAGACTATTTAGGATTTTTGTTTGAGACGTTTTATTTTATTTATAGTTATTGCATTGGGTTTATGAGGTTGTTTTGCCTCCTTATGGATATTTTGGATTGTCTTAATTGGGTTTTACTTTTATTTAGTTTAATTTAACCTTTCTTAGAGTGACATTTCCGTCAGGCGATATTTCCGCTATCGCCATTTGTTTAATAAAATGTTCTATTTTGTTTATATTATGTTTATAAAAGGACGGAGTGTTACATTCCCCCTATCCTACTTACAAGTTGTGCACTATCTAGATGATTAATAGTCACTTTCTTTTTTCCTTTGACATACTCATCAAAACCTTCATCAGGCACTCCAAACAAATTCGACAAATATTCCACATCAAACGAAATTGAAGTTCCATTCACTTCACTCGAACAAACCAAATTATCACAACTAAAATTCTCACAAAATTCATTCATTGCAAAAGGATAAATGGGAAGTCTTGCATGAGTGTCGAAAAGGCTTACCCACTGTTGAAGATCTAGAATTTCAACAAGTTTGCACCACCCATAATTTATAGCAAACCCTTGAGTGAGATTCTTGGTTTTGATTTGAAAGCTAAAATGTTCGCACCTTCCTCCTTAACCGCCGAAAATAGTTGCTCGACTTTGTCATCGGAAACCGCGATTTTCCTTCTCTTGATTTTCGGGTTTGATTTTGTGGGTGAGGATCTCGGAAGTTCCGTGGGTTTCACAACAGGGTCGATTGGGGTTTCGGTAGTTTCAGGATTTTCGGCTGGGTGGTCGGAGGTTTCACCGCCGGTGATGGCGAGCGTTGGTGTTTGAATTTGGAGGGGAGAAGGATTTTGTGTTGGTGAAGTTTCCATGGGTGTTGGTGATGAAGGGTCTCTTTTCCTTTTGTGAGAGAAGATGTCAGTGTTAAGGCTAGTTAGAACCATGATTTTATAATGAAAGGTTGAAGAAAAAGGGAGGATGAATCTATGGTTCCTTTGGAGAAGATGAAGTATTGATGTTGTTTGGGAAGAAGCGTATAAGAGGGGATGTATATTTGAGGAATTTAAAAGTATATCACATTAATTAATTTTAGTTGGAACTAAAATGTGGAAAAAAAATAAAAAGATAGAAGTGGGTGAGAGAAAATAGGAATGAGAGAGTTGATTTAGGAAGGATAAACAAACAAAAATGTGACCGTGTGTATTTTTTAAGAAGAAGAAAAAGAACGAAAAAAATAAAGAAAGAAAAAATAAAGAAACGTGAAAAAAAATAGAAAAAGAAAAGATAGAAATAATGTTAAGAAACTGAAAAATAAAATTATGAAGAGCAGGAAGAAATCTTGCTTTGCCTTGTACTTTATATAACTAAAAAGAAAAGAAGTTGCTTACATATCACAATTTTTTTAGTGAAATGAGTCTCTATAATGGAAAACTTCGAATATGTTTTCACACAGTAGATTGTGTTGGAATAACAATGCCATGTATTAAAATCTTTCATTTTTACCTTGGAGGAATCTCATAAGTAGTCATCTCAACTTGATCATTCCAAGTTCCAGTCTCATTTTCTCATGTTTCTCCCTGTTTAAAGGCTTAGTCAAAATATCAGCAATTTGATTTTCAGTTTCACAAAAATCTAATTTGTTTAAACCTTTTTCTACATCTATATATATATATATATATATATATATATATATATATATATATATATATATATATATATATATATATATATATATATATATATATATATATATATATATATATATATAACTCAAGGCAAACAATTGCCATGCTGCCACATGTTCTCCCCCCCTCCTAAGCAATTGATCACACAAATTAACAATAAAAATGTGGGTGTTAAGACTTGAACCCACAACCTCTCTTTTGAGATACAAATGCACTAACTAACTCATCTACAAGCTCATATTGATTTTTTATTGTAAGTAGAAGTAATTATGCTTCTTAAGTTGACACACCAATTCGACACCTACATTAATTGACTTATCAAGTAAATGAGTAATATACTAATATATCCCCATGTTACAAGTTATATTACCTATCAAGTTTCCGTTTATCATAATAGTGATAATAAAACATCAAATCAACTTTGCTGCATTATGAAAATTTCTAATGAGCTCACCAAACCTTAATTTACGGTTAGCCTTTTACAAGATAGAAAACACAAATATTAACTATCTGAAGGAGAAATTTGAGAAAATATATTGTAGTTAATTTCAATCAATGTATAAATAGGAACGGAAATGTAACGTGTCTTTATGACCCGAAAAATAATATTACAAACTTTATCGTGTCGAATCAACCAATTTAAAGGACCGATCCATTGTATAATATGAGTTTGTGAGACGCGGTTAACTATTTGTCTTAAATAGACACTTATAAATTTATATATAAGTGATCTATTAAGATAAAAAGCTACCCTCTAGACCCAGGTAACCTTTTTTCCTAAATGGGTCACTTTTACTTATATTCAAGTGACTCATTTAAGGTAAGCAACTATTCTTTGTTTATAAATGACTCATCTAATGATATCACAATAAATTAATCATGCACCCGGTACTCAATACAAATTGAAAGTTATGAAGCATTGGAGGTAGTTACATGTCATCTAAATGCATACGCTGATATGGAGGCATGCACTTCAATTAATTTCATAAAAAAATAAAAAACAAATTATACGCAATGAGCCGAGGCATCACCCGGGGAAACAACTAGTTATCTTTTAAAAAATAATGCCTTATATGGATATGTTTGACTCGAGAATGATGAACTGGATCTTTGGAAATACAAATAACACTAGTATTATCACAATAAATGGGAACACAATCATATATTATACCAAAATCTCTTAATTGTTGTTTTATCCAAAGAATTTGTGAGCAACATGCAGCATCAGCTACATACTCAGCTTCAGCAGTGGATAAAGCAACATTATTTTGTTTCTTGGAACTCCAAAAAACCATGCAGGAACCCAAAAATTGAACCATGCCTGAAGTGCTTTTTCGATTTACCAAATCTCCAGCGTAATCAGCATCATTAAATCCTTTTAAATCAAATGCACCACCTCTAGGATAGAACAAACATAAATCGTATGTTCTTTTGAGATACCTTAGTATCTTTTTTACAGCAGTCATATGTGACTCCTTTGGATTTGATTGGAACCTGGCACATAGACCTACACTAAAAGAAATGTCAGGTTTACTAGCAGTTAGATGTAACAATGATCCAAACATCCCTCTATATTTTGTTTGATTCACACTTTTTCCATTAGGATCTTCATCTAATGTTGTGGTAGTTCCATTAGGGGTGTGATTCACTTTAGCAGATTCGAGTTCAAATTTCTTTAGGAGTTCCTTTACATATTTTTGTTGGTGAATCATAATTCCTTTTCCGGTTTGCTTTATCCGTAAACCAAGAAAGAAATTAAGTTCCCCCATCATACTCATCTCGAACTCACTGCTCATTAAATCTGCAAATTCCTTGCACAAAACTTTATTAGTAGCACCAAATAATATATCATCGACATATCTGTACTACTAAAAGATCATTTCCTTTTGATTTCAAAAATAAAGTTTTATCTATTCTACCTCGTTTGAAATCATTTTGCAAAAAGAATTTTGATAATCTTTCATACCATGATCTAGGAGCTTGTTTGAGCCCATAGAGAGCTTTATCAAGCTTATAGATATGGTATGGAAGATTTGGGTTGATAAATCCAGGAGGTTGTTCCACATAAACTTCTTCCTCTAAATAACCATTTAAGAACACATTTGACGTCCATTTGGTACAACTTGAAACCCATAAAAGAAGCAAAAGCAATTAAAATTCTTATAGCTTCTAATCTAGCAACAGGAGCAAAAGTTTATTCGAAATCAATACCTTCCTGTTGATTGTAGCCCTTGACAACCAACCTTGCTTTGTTCCTCACAATAGTTCCATGTTCATCGAGCTTGTTCCGGAACACCCATTTAAGACCTATTACCTTTTGGTTCTTTGGCTTGGGTTCCAGATGCCACCCCATGTTCATCTCGAATTCATTAAGTTCATCTTGCATGGCAGTACTCCAGTCAGCATCTTGTAATGCTTCAGTGTGGTTTCTTGGCTCGATTATGGATAAGAATGCACGGAAAACACAGAAGTTCTTTAGTTGAGATCTTGTCTGAGTTCCTTTTCGAATATTGCTGATGATCAGATCCATTGGATGGGAACTTTAATATTTCCATGTTTTTGGTTGGAACTCAGCTACATGAACTGTTTCTGGTTGAGGTTCGGCCACCTAAGTTCCTTGATCTTCCTGTTCCTGATGTTCATCCGGCTCATCAGGAACTACATCATTTTCTCCTGGTTCCTCTGTCACATAAACTTCTTGATTTACTCATGCTTCTTGGTTTCTAGGCTCATCAACAATGTTACGTGGCCTTGTTGGAGAGATTTCATCATCTTCATATGAAAAACGAGTTAGACCAATTTCGAAATTATCCTGTTCCTGAACTACATCAACTTTGTCAGCTTCATAAAAAATAATATGCATACTCTCTTCTACACACATATTGCGTTTGTTATAAACTCTGTAAGCTTTACTGTTTGAGGCATATCCTAAGAATACAACATTATCACTTCTTTCACCAAATTTACCTAAGTTCCTTTTTCCATTATTGTGAACAAAGCACTTACATCCAGAAATTCTGAAATAAGAAATATTAGGTTTGTTTCCTTTCAAAAGCTCATAAGGAGTCTTGTTTAAGTAGACCCTAATCATCACTCTATTGATTATATAACAAGCTGTATTAACTGCTTCAGCCCAGAAGTTCCTAGGTAAGGAACTGCAATTAACATGGTTCTAGCCATGTTTTCCAAGGTTCTATTTTTCCTTTCAACGACTCCATTTTGTTGTGGAGTCCTATGAGTAGAGAAGTTATGATCCATACCTTGTTCCTTGCAGTAATCATCAAACTTATTGTCAAATTCAGTTCCATAATCCGACCTTAAATGAATTAATTGATGACGACTGGTTCTCTGTATTTTCTTAGCAAAAGAAACAAATTCATCAAAAGTTTCATCTTTACTTGTTAGAAAAATTACCCAAGTGTAACGAGAATAATCATCAACAACGGCTAAGACATACCTTTTTCCACTTCTACTTTGTATTCTCATAGGACCACACAAGTCCATATGAATAAGTTCTAGTGGTTTAGAAGTGCTTACTATTTTCTTAGGTTTAAAGGACGGAACTCCTTACATGTTTTCCTTTGGCACAAGAATCACAAATTTTATCCTTTAGGAACTTGATTGAAGGTAGCCCTCTCACAAGTTCCTTTGATTTTAAATTTTCAAGCAATGAAAGACTGGCATGACCAAATCTTTTATGCCGAAGAAGTGAATCATCTTCAATGACACTTAGGCAGGTTAGATTATCTTTTGGAACTTGGTTGATATCCACAGTATATGTGTTCCCTTTCCTAGTTCCTTCCAAAATAACCTTCCCACTGTCATTATTAACAATTTGACAATTTTTAGAAGTAAAACTTACCGAGTTTCCCTTATCACTTAATTGGGAAATACTTAGCAGACTGTGCATCAAACCCTCGACCAAGAACATGTTGTTAATTAAATGGGAACTTGACCTTCTGGTGGGTGGGGCTTTGTCGTGTGCACCTAACCAAAGATAAATTTCTCCTACTATCTTTTACAATTAAATGTAGAAGGGAAGTAAGGTTCGTATCCACAGGGAAACAGGGACAAGTTTAATATTTAGCGTGAATCAATACCTAAGTTAAGCTAAGGGTCGAGTAACCTAATAAAAAGGGGGGTTTCAAAATGAGTTATGAATAAACTAAAACTAATTAGCAAATAAATAAAATGAGAAATCAATATGGAAAGATCTTGAATCCGATTAACATCCACTTCAATTTAATTATCGATCATTGAACCTCGACTCTAATTATTTCCATGATTATCTAATGTCGAGAATTAATCTCGTATTCTCCTTATTCTTAGTTGAATAGCACGATCAGCGTGACTATAAAACCCTAACTAAAGGATAACCTAGTCCGATCAGCGTCTAAGTTCAATCCAATAGCAGCAATAAACACAGAGAATCAATAGACCTGCTAACGTCATACACGCGATAAACATTCAACAGTTGATTCAATTTCCCCAAGAAATAACCAAGACGATCTGCATCTAAGTTACTCCCTAGTTTGCTACAAATTGATAAAAGAATAAAACAATCCGATTCTATTCTTAAATCTAGCATTAGATTAATTACACAATCAAACTAGTAACGTTCCTAGCATAATTATGCAAAAATCATACAACACAATCATAGAAATTAAACCATAATCAAAGAAACTAAATAGAGAGGAAAGATCTCACAATAATGCTTGAAGCTTCATGTTAATCTTATTCAAGAACAGTTCAAGCTACAATCGGCATAACATAAGCCAATTCCATAATTGAAATCTCTAAAAACTAAACTAGAAAATGAAAACTAAAAAAAAAAAGATAATAAGAAAAGAATGGAGTTTTGGAGACTCTCTCTCCTCAAGTGTGCTGCCCCCTCTCCCCAAAAATAAAGTTTGGTACTTATACTAAAGCCCAAAAATCAGCCGACAATTACACCGACCTAGCAGGTCGCGAGGTGCGAGGCTGGTCGCACCGTGCGATGAGCTACTGCCTCCAACACACGCTGCAGAGCTGGGCCTGGCAAGGAGGTCGCGACTCGCGAAGCTGCTCGCGAGGTGCGAGGCAAGGGTCGCGAGGTGCGATCCTTCTCGCGAGGTGCGAGGCAAGGGTCGCGAGGTGCGAGCCTTCTCGCGAGGTGCGACCTGCGTTGATTGCTGCTTGCTGCGCGCGCGAGAGCTTGCTATGCTGCTGGGCTTGCGATGCTGCTGGGCCTGGCTTAGGCTTGCGGCGGAGCTTGGTTGTTGTTGGTGAGATGGTGCAATGTTATCGAACACTTCCAAGTATATCGGTCAAACCCATTTTACCATAAAAGCTCGAAACACATGACACTAACACTAATTATCTCGTAAAACTCCGAACTTCCGCTAAGGTTGATTTATATGCAAACGTTAACAATTACGAACAAATCCCTTAGCAAAATGCACCTAAAATATCACAAAAACATCGTATAACTTGAGCGTATCACCTTCCTATTTTTCCAATGGCGATTATCTCACCTTTCTTATTATCACCAAAGGTCACAGTTCCTCCATTGTAGGCCTCTAGTGAGAGAAACTTTGATTTGTCTCCTGTTATTTGTTTAGAATACCCGCTGTCGAGATACCACGAGTTGTTCCCCCTCACTAGGACCTGCATGAAAATAAGTGATTAGTTGTAGGAACTCGGGTTTCCTCGAGTTCTTTTTCTTTCACCACATCAGTTTTCTTAACCCATATTTTCTTCACGTAATTATCATTTTTGACACCCTGCTCTTTCTTCTTGGTACATTAAGTGAGAACATGTTTACCACTTCCACAAAAGGAACATGCTTTAACACTAGGTAGATCCACATACTTTTTCTTTTTAACATGACTTTTCTTGTAGGAAAAACCTAGACCTTCTGTTCTTTTTGTTTTAGCATCAGTAACCCATTGAGGAGTTATGTTAGGGACGGTTTCTTAGCCTTAGCTATAGTTAGTTCCTTTTCCAACTTCTCATTTTGTTCCTTAAATTCACTGTTTAAATTTTCAAGATCAACATTGAAAATTCTCATACTGATCTCAGTAGATTTTGTTGGATCTAAACTTAAATTAAACAACTTGTATTGACTTAGTTCAACCTTAAGCATAATGTTTTCACTTTTAACTCTTTCAAAAGACTCACTAAGTGAGGTGTTCCTGTCAAGTATCTCAAAGAACCTACTTTGTACGTCTGATACGACATTTGTTAAGTAGGCCATATGTTTCTTACTAAGTTCCACAACCTTATCACTTTGGCTTTTCAATATTCCAAGTTTTTTTTAATCATCTAGTGTTTCCAACAATAACTCAATTAATTTGGTTTTTGACAGAGTTTGAAGAGTAGTGGAATTTACCTCATTAGATGGAACTTTATCATCTTCATTTGTTTTTGCCATGAGACAAAGGTTGGCAGTCTCTTCATGAGGTTATTCCTCTTCATATTCATAATCTGTTTCTCCCCACGCAGCAATCATGGCTTTCTTGAAGTTAGGTTTGGCAAAAGTTGATTTGTTGTACCTATCTTTGGATAGTTGCTTACTTTTGCCTTTTCCCTTCTCATTTTCCCAAAGAGCATAGTCTCTGATTTGATGATCAGTATCTCTGCATTTGAAGCAGCCATTTTCAGTTTTGGAACTCGTTGGTTTTCAAACTGAGTTCCTTCCTTTCTGGTTTCCAGGCCTGTAGTTCCTGTACAGCCTTTTCATTTTCCTCACAAGCATAGCAGCTTCTTCTTCATCAGGTTCTGACTCTTCTTCAGCTTTAAGAGCCAATCCTCGGTTCTTGGAACTTTCCGGCACAACAATTCCTAAATGCAATTTGCGAGTCATCAAAGATCCTGCCGATTGTTCAATACTGAACTTTGTAAAGTCCTTGGTTTCGATCAAGCTAGTGATCTTTGCTCTCCATCGTTCATCTTGAGGCATGCTCCTGAGGATTTTCCTAACCAGTTAATCAGTGGGAATAATTCTTCCAAGAGAAACTAATTCATTAGTGATGCTAGTAAATCGTGTAAACATATCTTGAATTGTTTCTTTTGGTTGCATTTCAAAAAGTTCATACTTTGACATTAAAAGATCAATTTTGGAACGCTTAACCTCATTAGTTCCTTCATAAGTGACTTGAAGGAGATCCCAAATTTGCTTTGCGCTCCTACACCCCAGGACCAGGACCCTATTATGTTCATGAGGTCCAAGACTAGAATGCAATATTTTTACAGCCATAACATTGATTTCATATTTTTCAAAAAAATCTTTTGAAAATTCAGTCATTGGTTTAGGAACTACCTCGTTTTCGGCATTAGTTGTTGTTACCTCGAAGTCACCAACTTCGATAATTCTCCAGACTTGGTAGTTCTTCGCCTTGATAATTTCCATACGATTTTTCCAATACGTATAGAATTTTCCGTTGAACATTGGTGGCCTTTGCGTGGAGTAACCTTCTTCGAGTTTCTCGTGCGTATCCATCTTCTTCAGGAACTTTACTCAACAGGGTTTCCTGTATTTCATGAGCTCTGGCTCTGATACAAATTGATACTTCAATGGAACATGTACAAGAGGGGGGTGAATTATACTTGAAACTTTTAGTAAAGTTTCTAACGGAATTTTAAAGCTATTAAGGAACAGTGATCAGAGAGACAGAGAAATATAAAATTGAAGAAACTTCTTGAACCTTATCAAGAAGGGAAAACCTTAAAAACTTATATTATTGTAACAACTCTATTACAATCACTCTCTACAACTTGAGTTCCTCTCGAACTCAAGTTCCTCACAGTAATCCCCTTTGATTACTGTAACTCTACTCTATGTTGCTTCTACTCGAAGCCTATACTCACAGACTTAACTCTAAGTCTTACAAGGATCACTCAACCCTTGAACCCCAAAATACAACTCGATTTTGTGAAACACACTAGTATATATATTGAACTTAGATATTTAGGAACTTAGGAACTCTTTTAAGAATGCAACTGAATTTTACAAAACTCTTAGGATTTGGAAATAGACAATGTGTTTTCAGTTGGTAGTTTGTAACTAGAAAGACTCCTCCTTTTATAGTGAAGCCTGACTAGGGTAATTCCACTTATTTCTCAACAATGTATGAAGCAGTAACCCACGTAGGAATATCTACCCACGTTCACACTTCTTGAGGAACAAGCAAAGAGTACTTCAAACAAACTAACAGTAAGTAAGTTAGTGGTTGAGAAATATAAGGAGATAACTTAGGAAATCAGTTTTTACTTGATGAGCACTCAAAAAAAGTTTTTATTAAAAATAAAAACTGTTTTATTTATTTACATTATTTTCCTAAAAACTCTCAGTTAAATAATTTCCAAAACACTTGTTGCATTTATGAGTTCCTTCTAGTTCCTTTATACTAAGCAATATAAGATACTTACATAAATCCTAAGTATCGAGTCTTGAACTTAGTCTTCATGTCTTCTCTTTTGAAGTCTTCTACTCTGAAGCTTCATGTGTCCCAACTCAGAATCATCAGACAGTTCCATGAGGAACTGTTGAACAAGAACTTTAATTATAGATCATCACTTAGAGAATTAAGTCTTGTTGTTGTGCTTATATTGATTTGCCTTGATTATTTGCGCCATGCTATCCATTATTCCACCTCTGGAACTCGCTTAGACAAACTTGTTCCTACTCCGAAACTAGAGCACTGTTTCTCAAAACAATCCAATACATGAGGAAGTTTGCAAAGTCATCATCAAAAACTAAGGGTCAACAGTGCTGCTGTGCTAGTTACTCATCTGTGCGGATGGTGATCCTTCATCGAATTTTGAATGCAGACAATTAATTGAATTTCACTGGCTGGCATAATTAAAGCAATGGTTCAAAACTTACCAAATTAATGTGATTGTAAGTGATAATAATTCTATCGATATATATATTCTAAATCATTCCTTTTAAAGCAATTGTAATTGATTTTTGGAAATTAAGCAAGTACCCATATTCCACACGCATACTTTCTTTGTCGAAGCGACACATCAACAAATTTGAAGATGGATACTACACGTGGCATTGAACATGTGAGGATCATTTTGGAGACGACATTTGGCAGAATGAATATTATTAACTTGACACATAGGATTTATGTATCTAGCTTTATATATATATACTAGTATTTGGGATGACCCGGGCAAATGCCAGTTCTCTTCGTGGAGAAGATGTAGACTATTGAAAAATTCACATACCCTGTTTGAACGTATTTTTGTCCTACATACAACAACAAAAGTTATAATGTAATAAATTTGAATATTCTAATTCTAACATGAATAGATTTTGTAGAAAAGCCCTAATTACAATTGAGTTTCTAATTCTAATTGCAGTTTGTTACTTTAATACGTTAGTATAGTCAATATTTCTTTTTATACGTTTCTTTAATATAAAATTATAAATATAGTATAAAATGGATCTTATTTTAAAGTAGTTTTTAAACACTTTCTAATGGTACAAAAATTATAATTTTTCGAACTATATATTAAAAGTTATCATCGATTTACTATACTTTAAATTTTCATTGTGAACCCAACTCTATTTCTTCTTATTCTAAACTCTATACAGACATGTATTTTCATTACTTTGTAACTCTATTTATTTTTAAAAAAAATGACATGACAGTTAATAAACGCGACAAATGGTGTCCAATGAGGTCGCCAAATGTCGCGACCTCGTGAGTTGGTGTTTGGACTCTACATTATATATATATATATATATATATATATATATATATATATATATATATATATATATATATATATATATATATATATATATATATATATATATATATATATATATATATATATGTATATATGTGTGTGTGTGTGTCTCTCTCTCTCTCTCTATATATATAAATTTTTTTTTTTTTTTATGATTTGGCAAGATGAATATTCTCTGGGCTGCCCTCACATAGGGCCCAACCCAGAGGCCCAAGCACTTGGAAGGAGGGGGAGTTGTAAGGGGGATTCTTCTCCAAGTGTCCCTCACTTGGTGGGATTTGAACTCTTGGCCTTGAGGTCATGAGGTGGAATTCCTTGCAAGTGAGCCAAGCTAAGCTTGGTACTTTGTATTTTTTTTTAAATATTTTTTTGTAAAAAAATTGGTAAGAAGAAATCCTCAGGGCTGCCCTCGCACAGGGCCTCCCACCTAGAGGCCCATTATAAGCCAGACACCCCCAACCCCAACTCCATCCCTTAAATCCCAAGCAAATGCTTAAGGTAGGAATTAAACCCACACTTTGTTAGAGAAGATGAGAAATCTCCCCAATTCCTCTGGTACCGTATATATATATATATATATATATATATATATATATATATATATATATATATATATATATATATATATATATATAATTTTTTTTTGGGCCCCCTTTCGGGAACCCGTGGTAAGATGAATTTCCTCTGGGCTGCCCTCGCACAGGGCCACTCACCCAGAGGCCCAACAACAACAAGCCCCAAACCCCCCCTCCGCCCCAACAATATTGAAATTTTGCTTCCACCAAGATTTGAACCTTGGTCTCCCATGTGGGAGATATGAAACCATACCATTGGACCTAAGGGTCCTTGGTGTTATATATATATATATATTTTTTTTTTTTAAAAAAAAAAAATTGGTAAGATAAATTACATTAACGCCCTCTCATAGGGCACCTAAATACAACCTACTCCAAAGCCCCCCACAACCCCCTGATGAGAATCGAACCCACAACATGTGGGTGGAAGATGAAAGGGCTTATCACCATTCCACTCCCTCATTCTCAATATATATATATATATATATATATATATATATATATATATATATATATATATATATATATATATATATATATATATATATATATATATATATATATATATATATATATGTGTGTGTGTATATATATGTATATGTATATGTATATGTGTATATATATACATATGTATATATATACATATATATACATCATAGATTTGTTTAACTGTTTAGTTATTTTAACTTAGTTACGACTTATAAGTTATATGATAAGTTATTACGAAGTACTAATTAAGTTAATGGTTGTCATGAACAAATTATTACGATTGGTGCTAGCTGTTGTTGGTGCTCTGACAATTGGGTATAAACTATTGATTATGAAAGTGCTTTGACATTCATCGTGAAGGCATCCAAGAAAACATACAAAATCAATACTTCCTCCGTAATTAAAAAAATGCAACATTTGCCATTTTGGGCCGTTTCACAAAAAATGCAACAATTTAAAACTTACTAAATTTAGTAAAAAAAATTCAATTTATTTACAACAATGCCATTACTAAAAAATCCTAAATTATCATTACCACTCCCTAACCCACATTACATTTCTAATCTAAATACACCCACCCCTTAATGATTCCCACCAAAATTAATCATCTAACCTACCAACCCCTCTTAAAATCAGAAATCAAACCCCCTCCCTTCAACTACCCTCATCCCACATTTAAGATCTTCAATTAAATTCCCCCAACTTCCCATATCAGAACCCTAAAATCTTTCCCCCTTTTTAACCCCCACATTCTGGAAAATGGGGAACCCTAAAACTTTCGTCTTCTCTTCTCCCTCAGTAGGCGAATTCTCTATCTCCTTCTCCTTTCCATCGAACAAATTTGTTGTTTCTAAAAAATTCTCGCCAAAAATGGTGAACCTTCAACCGCTTCGAACAGTGCATGCAATGGAAACAGATCCTGAGAGGAAGAATATGTTGAATCTCTGTATTCAACTTTTTGAAGCATTGCATTATGCGCACTTCACTCGCCTGTACGAAAGTGGCGAGGCTGCAGAACGCTTAAGTCCCGAAGCGGTTGCGGTTTTGGGTGTTGCCGTTGAAAGCTTTAAAGAGGCGAAGTCGTTTGAGTGGAGTGTGGTTTGCGGTTTGCCTGCGGTGGGTAAGTCTGAATTTGAGCTTAGGGAACGCAGATCTGGAGGAAAAGGCAAGAAACCGAAAGTTGAGTCCCCAAAACCGCCGCAAACTAGGTTTTCTAAATGTTCATACTTGAGGAAAACAAGAGGGGTTGGGGTGAAAATTGCTGAACCGTCTTCACCGGTTAAGGAGAAGGAAAAGGCCAAAATGTTGGAATCAAGTGACGATTCCTCCATTCAAATTCTGGGTTCTACGGGAACATCTGATTCTGTGGCTTCTGATTCTGATGGTTATGGAGGTCATGTTCCTGTGTATATTCTGTCATCTGATTCTGAGTCCCCTAACAAATCAGAGACCATCTGATTTACTTTGGCAGAGGAACCCAACTAAGTTTAAGGCTGATCTCTAATTTTTGTCCTATTTTTTTGTTGTTTTTGTTGGTTTTTTTTGTGAATTCTTGTTTCAAATATTTGCATGCTGGTTGTCATATGTTGCCTTGCTGCGGGAATTATGTTTGCGTTGCTGTGGGAATTATGTTTGGGTTGTTGTCTGCTTACTTTTAAATTCCTGTTGGATTATTATGTGTTATGATGTTGGGATGATTTGTGTGGTTGTTGGATTGTTATTAGTGATGGTGTTGGATACATATTTGTTGGTGTTGGATTTGTGTGTGGATGTTGGATTTGTAGTGGTGATGTTGTTGGATAAACTTGTGTATGTGTTGGATAGGATTGGAGGATGGAATTCGTTGGCTATTGGATTCATTTGGGTTCCTGTTGGATTATTATTGGTTCTTGTTGTTGCCTTTTTGTTGTGACTGTTGGTTTCTATTGGTGTGTTGAATCTGTTTGTCATCTGTTGCTGCTGGGGTTTGATTGAATGTTATGAGTTTTGCATATATCCCAGTCCATTTGAATGAGTCCCTGCCCTTTGAGTTGGAGAAGCCATTGTTGGATGATGTTGTCTGTGTGTGCATGTAAGAATAAAACCTCAATGACCATAGGGAGAGGTTTTGCACTAGGGTGTCCCTGTCCCTTTTGTTGGTTTGAGTCCTTTATGTGTTAATGTCCAAGTGATGAAGGGACTCAACACAATGGGTTATGATGTTTGAATTGCTCCGTTTAAGACAATGGACCTATGCTGGTGTTACACCATTGACATTAGTTCTTGTTTTCAACGTTGAGGTAACAAACATCATAAACTTATTTGTGACAACCCTAAACCCGATGGACCTAAAAATTTGTCAAATGATAAGACTTATGAAAACAGAAAGCTTGCATGTAATATGATTATAACAACACATTATTTTCCAACCATTGAGTCCCAATAAGAAGTGGCAAACATTGACATAAGATAGCTTCCATTTAAGTTAAATTTATACATTTAGGATCACCAAAATAAGTGCAACTACTGACTGCCATCACATAAATACAAAAAGGACCTTCTAACCACTACAGTTAACTTAACAAAAAGGAATGTTTAACTAGAAGGCTTAAAATCTAGGTAAGTGAACAAAAAGGGGCTTACACATTTTAGCTTAACCTTCATCATAAGTGGTTAAAAGGGGCAGTCATGTTCATGCTTCATTTAATCTGCATCAACTTCTATGTCTTCTTCCATTGCTTCTGAAAATTCACTTGTCACAACATTAAGATATGCAACAGCCTCATCAATGACTTCTTGTTCAACTTCAACAGTCTCCTTTAGTAACCCCAACCTTTCCAACCTAGCCTTCCCCACATGTGGATTCTTGTAGTTGTTCCCTCCCTTGACCTTGAGAGCTTCTAGCATTACATGTTGTAAATGAATCCATGTGTACCTAATCATATTGGGATTAAAATTTACAAAGGCTAGGTTGACTTGCTCAATCAACTCATCCACATTTTTAGGAAAGGATTGGTATTGCAAACTTTGGAAAGCCCTAAAAAGAGCTAAATCTAGGATGTTGAAATCAGGAGACTGTGGTGGTTGGAAAATAAGGTGAATGTTAAACCCATTTTGGCTTGCTGCATTTCTAAATTCTGCATCATCATCACTTAGGTGTGGCCTTGCATTGTCCTGTTGAATGAAGATGTCCCTGCACATCCCTTCTGGCCATTTATTCATGATGCTTGGTAGCACATTCCTGATGAGCATATCTCTGATGACAGCCTTAGTAACATTTTGTATTGCCTTGGTCTCAAGTGTTCCAGCTGCTCTGTTTTTGCTTCTCTTCTTTGCTCTTTGCCTAAACACAAATGGGAAAATTCCAAATTTTCCATCATGTACCATCACACCATGTTCATTAAACAAGGGCCTTGATGTAAAACCCATGAACATTGCCTTGATTCTGTACCTTTTTGACATGCATACTCTGTATGGATCAATTTCTGATGGTAGCAGATAAAACCTTCTCTTGTCAGGGTTTAAGTAAAACCATTTTTCATCAATATGAACAATGTTGTTCATAGGGATGAAGCATGACTTGGTACCCTCTGTTGCATAGTCAATGTGCTTGAGTACCCACTGCATTCTCTCTATCTTATGCTTGTCTGTCACTGCTGGATGGTTGTTGCTTGTGTGGACCCTTAGCTTTCCTGCCTTCAGCAGCCTGAAAATCTTCATGTGTGAGCACTTTAAGTACCCTGCGTATGCTCTGTAAGTACACCTCAGATGAAGGGGGGACTGATTGTAGCCAATCCTCAGAAACTTGTTGTGCTTTCCTCCCTGACTTGCCCTTTTTTTTTGAACTGACATCAATGGCTTCTCCTCTTGCTCTTTTTTTTCTGCTTCTTTGAAAATTCTGGATATTGCACTTTTATGCACACCAATTTGTTTAGCAACCCATGAAATTTTCCCCCATGGTAACTTTTCATTTTCCATCATACCTAGGAGTTGAAAACTGATGTAACCTCTTTGACTGTTTGTTAGATTACCAAATTTCCTCCTTATAAATGCATTGACCCACATTTCTTCTTCTGTAGGTGCTCCTAACCCTTCTTCATCAAGTAGCTGATCTATTCCAAAGAATGCATCTGCTTCATCCATTTTGGCTGTTTTTTGTGTTGCTAGGATGAAGGTGCTACTAATGCTGCTTTTTTTTTTTGGGCTGCAAGAAGATGAAGAAGATGTACAGTGTGTGCAGTGATTAGTTGGACATTTAGCTTAAGCCATGAGGGCTGATATTTTTTGTAATGAAACAATCATTTTCTTATGGGTTCCTCTCTTTATATAGAGGGATGTGTAATTAGGGATCAAACAATGGCATTTGGTGGGAAACTTTGAATTGTTACTTAATGACTAAGTTTACATTTTTGCCTTGCATCACTTTCCATGTTTTGGCTCCAAAAAATGGCACCTAACTATCAAAAGCCAATAATTATTGGCGCCTAAATGGGGGAAGAGGCTGCTACATCTTCCCTCCTAAAACTGATCAGAAATGGGGGGGAAATAAGGGGCATGTATGGGCCCTTTATTTCTCTCTCCTAAAAACGAAAAAAGCAAAAAAATTCCCCCCAAAATTCCCTCCTATATGCTCCACATGGCCAACTAACTAAATGGTCCCCTCCTTTTTTCTCTCTCCTACTTTTTACTAATTCACCCATCTAATTACACTTACCAAATTTTGACTAGAAGTCCGTGTCCACCCCAAATGTTGCCATCTTTATGTTACGGAGGAAGTATAAATTTTTATGAGTTTATCAGGCCAACTACCATTCAATTTCATAAACCAGAACTAAAAACATCCTTTAGCTAGCTAGCCAGCCTTTGACTCACAAAAAAGTGGAGTTGTCGTCGTTATTTGATTGTCGTTCTACGCGATGAAGACATATTACCATCGACTCCACTACTTCTTCCTTTTCTCTCTTCTCTTGATCATCACCATCGCCGCTGCTGCCGCCACCGCCGGTGACCCTCATGTCAATGGTGAAGTAACCACTTCTTTCGGGAAAAGCTACCGAGTTAGCTACAGGCCCGACATGGTACACGCTGAGACTGCATTAAATTTAGGTAACGTGGACGTGGACGATATTGGGACTATTGATCTGCCATGACACTACTTTAAAGTTTAATCTATGACGACCCTCCGTTAAGTATGGAATATGTATGAGATATAGAACTTTTTGGTGGGAAAAACCTATTAAAATAGTCATTTTGTTGAGAAAGACCTAATAAAAAGTTTTTTGTTGAAAAAGACCTATTATAATATTTCCCTTTGACCACATCAACGTTTTCAGGTCAAAAAGTCAATTTTTTGGAGTTGACTTCTCTTCCCCTCCCTTTCTCATTAAATGGGACTAATCTATTTTTTTTCTATCCTAATCCTTTAGCCCTACCAAACTCTATCCTCTTGCTTCCCATTTTAAGGGATTAGGATAGAAATAAAAGGTTGGTCCCATTTAAGGAGAAAGAGAGGCCGGGAAGAAAACTCAATGTCGGAAAATTGACTTTTCGGCCGAAAAACGTTGAGGTGGTGCTAAGTAACAAAGGAAACTATGATAATAGGTTATTTTTTAACAAAAAAGTTTTTATTAAGTCTTTCCCAATAAAGTAGTTATTTTAATAGGTCTTTTCCAACAAAAAGTTCTAAGATATATAGTTTGATATACCTTTTATTTCTATTGATGCTTTTCTTTACCGTACGTCCGTACCCTTTATTTTAGATATGGAGGCCAGTGATCTTCTATTCAGTGTTGAAATGCCTTCAATATGTTATTGACGCATCGAACGACCCATCTCGGAGTTACTGTATAATTTTTCTAATTATTTTCTGAGTCCATATTATGTAGTCAGTAGTCTGTACTCTCTCTTCTCAAAAGATAATACAGTCAATTTATGTCAAGTCTGTGGATGTAACTAATGCATTGATAGTAAACCATGCAAATTTGTGTATTGATCATTCTCATTTTTTCTTTGCTTGATTCTGTCATAACGTGAAGCATGATTCACATACGTTTCCAGCGTTTTTTTGGGAGGGGGGGGTGAGAGTGGTTTAATTTGGTATGAGTTTTTGTCTCAATCTTGGGTTTGCATCAGTAAATCTACAATTGGTGGTCTCCACTCGCAAATCTATTATATGACTCTGTTTTCAATATATACAAATTATGGATATTTTAGCTAATACTTCCTCCATTTTTTATTACTTATATCATTTTTCATTTTTGACAGTTCTCTATTACTTGCATCGTTTCTATTTTTAGCAATATATTCTCTCTCATAGCATATAGGGGCTCTTTTTTTTTATCTCTCTCTCTATCTCTCTCTCCTAACCTTGGTCCTTGTGCAAAAGAAAACAATTCAAGTAATGAAAAACAGAGGAAGTATATGTGATACAGACATATATAGCAAAATGAGATAAATAAAAATTACTTGAAATCGAATCTCAATAGTGTCACATTGGCGGATCAAGGGATGGTACAAGGAGGTACTTGTACGCTTGTACCCTCATTATTTGTTAAACATGTTATAATATTAAAACGTGCAACACGTCTTGCACACGATCGACCACACCTATAATCATGTGTGTGCCGCGCACAATTCCATCTGAGGAACGCAGTCCACTGTGACCCTTTAATCTTTATAGCGTGCCGTTTTTTTTGGTAAAAGACAACTTGAAAGCAAGAAGCAAGCACAAATCCCTAGAAAACGTCCAACTAATCAGTAACCTCAGAAATATATCGAGCTATAATATTTCCCCAGAATCACAAGAATATATGGATCTTGATGAAATAGAAGAATCAATGCTTCAGCTCGGAGTAAACTCGACCAATGGTAACTAAATTAAGAATACATTCTCCAGAAAAACGAACTACAAGGTAACCCATGATTATCCAAATAAGTGACTTCTAAATATTATAATGTGTAACCCCAATAATATCTCACGAAACCCTAATTATTGGAATTAGTAAACCTTAATTACGCTAGTTAGTGATTGCTGCGTATGATAACCAGTACTAACCCCTATGTGTATACAAATTAGTAACCTCTACAAATGTTATTAAATAACCACAAAAAAGACCTTAAATCGCATCAAGGGTTTCGCATACAATCTTAAAAGTATATTGATCAATATAGATCAATGGGAAGGTCCATTAATTCGGCCATCTTAGCATAAAATGATGATATATGACAGAATTATGTTGTTCTTCTGCACAAAAAAATTGGAATATAAAGCAACTGCAACAGGGAATTATTAGTCAATTGGATAGTTAAAGATGGGAATTTGGGTAAATTATGCACGTAATTGCAACCTAGTGGGAATAGGTCCAACAATAAAGAGGCGAAATATTATGATGAGTCCAACAATAGGAAAGTTAAATTGCTATAAAATAAGCCAATGGGTCTTTGCCCTTTTTAGGAGTATTGCAATTACTGTCATCTACTTCATGCATGAATAGAATAATCGTATATTGCTGCAGTTTTTAAGTGCGTGGCATATTGCTGCGTTTTTGGCACCGCCGCAAAACCAAACAACTTTTTCCATTTTCTAGGAAATGAAATGTTTAAGGAAAAAAATAATTTACTAGAAAATACAACTTCTTACATTTAACCAAAAAGTACTAAGTCAAGGAGCAAATACCCTAATATCTATTATATTAAAAATTATGGAGCACGTTGCTCCTAGCTGTAGTTGAGTAAATATCATAATAAGCCGGCGAGGACAAAGAAGAATACAATTAAAATCTTAAACAGCCTGTATTAATCATATTGCTAGTGGTTCTATTGGTAGGCGGTAGCAGTATCCATCCTTTGTGATTGACAACGTTGTGTGTCTTTACTCTTTAGAACGTGCACAACATAGCCATACTATTATTACAAAATGACCAGAAAACTTCTCGTCACCTAGAAGCAAAATCATGTTTTAAAGACTTGTTTTCACAATTGAAATAAATACAAATAAGTTACTTTGTTCGTTTGTTATTGTTATCCCACTTAGTTTTTCACATTTGCCGGCATATAGTTTTATCAAGAGTTGTTGGATAATTCATATAATATCCTAGCTAGAAACAAAGATGCGAACTCTACAAGGCTGATCAGGATCTTCAATTGGCGGATCCACTTTATAAAAAGTGGGGTCAATTGACCACACTTAAAGTGGTAAAATTATGAAATTTTCTTTAAAAAAATTATCTTTAAAATTGACCATTTAACTCCAATAAAATTTAATGATTACGGTATGACCCCATTAAATAATTTTTCTGAATCCGCCCAAATGGGATTTGGGGCCCTTCCTTAGGCAGTTATTAGGACTACAAAGGCAATGAGTACTCAACTTTGAACATAATATCTGATATACCATTGTGGCATTGTTCATGGCATTTATAACTGCATGAGAGCTGATTATCTAATATTCGTATAATTTAATGTAGTACATGTTACTGGACAAGCACTATTAGTGTAATCATGATTGCAAATCAAATTTATCTTAAAAAAAAAGGAAAATTTCAAGAAACTACTCCCTCCGTCCCAAAATACTCTTGACACTTATCAAGGCACGTAGTTTTAGACGATAAGTTGTTGTTTGGTTATCAATTGTTATTTTATTGAAAAGTAGATGTGATAGAAGTTAGGAGTAGTAGTTAGTAAAAGTAGTATTATTTTATTTTAAGGAGAGAGAATGTGGGCCATGGTTAGAGTTGGTATGTAATAGGAGTGGTATTATTTTATTTGGAGGAGAGAGAGTGTGGGCCAATGTTTAAAAGGTAGAAGGATTAAAATAATAGTGGGTCATATCCAAAAATAGAAGTGTAAAGAGTATTATGGGACAGATGAAAAAGAAAAGTGTAAAGAGTATTCTGGGACGGAGAGAGTACTTTTTATAACCAACTTTTTTCGAAAAACTACCTTTTAAAAATTTTCTTTTAAAAAACTACCTTATATAACAAATTCCTTTCAATATACTACCATTTTACATTTATATTTAATACTAATTAATAAATGACAATCGCCGTAGGTGTTGCTCCCGATTGGGTATCGAGAAAAGAGGAGAGAAACGAGAGGGGAAGAAAGAAAAACAATTTACGGTGACTTAAATAATTGTGATTAAACCCCGTAAAGGGTAAAATGGTAGTATATTGAAAGAAATTTATTACAGAAGGTAGTTTTTTGAAAGAAATTTTTTAAAATGTAGTTTTTTGAAAAAAAATTATTATAAAAAGTAGTTTTATGAAATTTTCCAAAAAAAAATCCTAGCTTCAAAAGTTTTGACAAGTCCACCAAAACTAATTTTATTGCAAATTTTTGGCTGTATCATTAGTTTAATCAAAATGTAAAGCAACCAGAATACGAAAAAAGATATTCTAGAAATTCATCCTGATGATTCCAGGATAATCAAAGTGTAAATTAGTGGAGAAGCACCATGCTAAACAGACGTGATTAGATATAATATAATTAATGACAATATTTTATTAACAAACTTTTGATGTAAACTTGAGCTTATCAATTGACATGCATTGTAAATCTCAGTTCTCATCCTCTCAAGTCTCAGCAATACATCTACTTCTTTGTGAGAGCTAAGTGTGTTTACAACTCAAGTGTGTTCAAAAATGGGTCAAGGAATACCTAACATTATGTTTATTGCTTGGTTTTGTGCTAATTATATTCCGAATCAAATATCTGAAAAAATTATACCATACATGTGTGTGTACCGTATGAAGTATGCCTTAAGTATTTTTTTTTGCTCATTTCCATTTTTTGATCTAATTTTCGAGCTTTACTAATGAGAAAATTAGCAAAAAAATAATAATATTAGGTATATGATACACCCGGTATATATTATACATTGCATAATACTTGTTTCATTTTTTTTGTCATTTTAGCATTATTGTATTACTATCTTAAGTGTGTCAATTTCTTGTAATAGTTCACATTTAGGTTAGAAATTTTGGCTTGTGGAAATTTTGACTGATGGTTTGGGCGATTTTGGTGTATTAAGAGTGGGATGTTTTATTTGGAAAAGGAGGAGAGAGAATTAGTGGTACACTTGGGGTTGTTTGCAAAGTGTTGTATTTCATTCAACTTCAAAGAACAACACATGTATATTTATACATATTTGAGTCGATGAATGACCAACATACATAATTCATTTTTTTTTCTATAACAATCTAGCTAACACTAGGCTACACTCTAGATAATAATAGGCTACACTTTAGAATTTTTCGTTTAGCTTATTCTAGATCACTTTTCACATCAGCATTTTTACTAGATTTTTCTAGATTAGTTTTAACACTCCCCCTAATATGAAAAATCTTGTACTGCGAGTTGTCTTCTGAACTGGATGAACTTCTCTGTTGGAATTGCCTTAGTGAATATGTCCGCGAGCTGCTCCCCCGTCTTGCAGAATTGTAGCTCGATCTCTTGTTTATCGACCAATTCTCGTATGAAATGGTGTTGTGTCTCGCTCGATGTGCTTCGTGCGGCTATGAAAGACTGGGTTCTTCATCATGGCTATTGCAGACATGTTGTCGCAGTAGATAGTTGCTGGTTCTTCTGATGTGTATTGTAGATCTTCGAGAATTCTTTTAAGCCATACCACTTCACATGCTGCACTTGTTGCTGCTATGTACTCTGCTTCTGCTGATGACAGAGCTACTGTTGCTTGTTTCTTTGATGAACAAGATATAGCCTTGGTTCCTAGTTGGAATACGTAGCCACTTGTACTCTTTCGGTTATCAATGCTTCTGGCCCAATCGCTGTATGTGTATCCTCTAAGCTTGTGATTCTCCTCTATTTCGTACAAAATTCCATAATCTTTTGTTCCCTTGACTTACCTGGGTATCCTTTTTGCTACTGCCAAGTGAGCTTTACTTGGCTCACTCATGAACCTGGATACGATGCTGACAGCATGTACTATGTCGGGCCTTGTATGTGTAAGATAGATGAGAGAGCCAACCAAACTTCGATATATAGATGCATCGACCTTCTCTTTGCCATCATTCTTTGATAGCTTTTCATTAAGTGCCATTGGTGTAGCCAATGGCTTGCATTCACTCATGTTGAACTTCTTAAGTAGGTCATCTGCTTATTTCTCTTGTGAGAGAAATATTCTTCCTGGGCTTTACTTGACTTGCATGCCAAGGAAGTACTTCATGGCTCCAAGGTCGGTCATCTCGTATTCCGACATCATTGCCTTCTTGAACTCTTTAATCATTTTTGAATTAGTGCATGTGTAGATTAGATCATCGACATAAAGGCACAATATGAGAAAATCGTGAGCTCCTTGGGCCTTGATATATAGTGATGGCTCACTTGGGCTTTTTGTGAAGCCATTTTGTAGAAGATAGCCATCAATTTTGCTATTCCAAGCTCGGGGAGTTTGTTTTAGCCCGTAAAGAGCTTTTCGAAGGCGATATACTTTATTTTCTTGGCCTTCGATGACATAACCTTGAGTTTGCTCGACATATACTTCTTCTTCGAGATCCCCCGTTCAAAAATGCGAATTTGACATCTAATTGAAATATTGGTAATTTTAGTTGAGCTGCAAGTGCAAGGACTGATCTGATTGTCTCCATGCGAACTACTGGAGCATATGTCTCGTTGAAGTCAATTCCTGGTTGCTGAGAGTACCCTTTTGCAATGAGACGTGCCTTGTGCTTTTGGATGGAGCCATCTTCATTGTACTTAACTTTGTAGACCCATTTGAGGCCGATAATATCCTTTTCTTCAGGTTTGTCAACTAGCTCCCATGTGTTGTTCTTCTCGATCATTTTGATCTCTTCATTCATGGCTTCGACCCATTTATCTTCTCATGGTGCTTCTTGAAAGCTTTGTGGTTCACTGGTCGCCGATCTCGTTGTGAACGTCGCACTACTGGAGTTGGACTATGAGAGCTAGACTGTGTTGTTGGAGTCATCGATCTTGAGGATGTTGTTGGAGATCTCGGTGATGATGGGATGGATGATGGTTGCGTTGCTGGATGAATCAGGCCTTCATCTTCACTTGGACTTGGTTGAAGAAAATCTCCTTCATTTGGTTGAGATTCCTTCTCCGTCCACATCCATTGTGCTCCTTCATCGAATATGACATCTCTTGAGATGATTAACTTCTTGGATTCAGGCTGATAGAGACGATATCCCTTAGATTCGTCATTGTATCCAATGAAGATACATTTTTCTCCTTTTCCATCAAGTTTTTCCCGATTTTCTTTCGGAATGTGGGCATATGCTTTGCACCCGAATACTTTGAGGTGCTCCACTCTTGGCTTTCTCTTATGCCAAGATTCATAGGGTGTCCTACCCTTTACTGCTTTCGTGGGAGACCTATTGAGAATATACACTGCTGTACAGACAGCTTCGGCCCAAAAATATTTTGGTAAATTCTTAGCTTGCATCATATTGCGGCCATTTCAGCAATTGTTCTATTTTTCCTTTCCGCAACACCATTTTGTTGAGGTGTGCGTCTTACTGTTAATTCTCTGTTCTAAGAATTTTTATAGAATGCCCACTTTGTTTTTCTACGAGGGCTTTAAATTGCATGAAGTGGGAAAATGCTTCTGATTTTTACTCCAAGATATAAACCCACATCATGCGAGTGAAATCATCAACAAATAATAGAAAATATATTTTTTCGCCAAGAGATGGATTTTTGGTAGGGCTCATATATCTATGTGAACGAGCTCTAATGGAGCGCTGGCCCTCCAAGATGAAGTGGGGAATGGCAATCTATGCATTTTGCCATATATACAGCCCTCACAAATTTTTCTTTCATTAGTTATAGGTGGAAGCCCAATCACCATTTCTTTTTGTTTTAAGAGTTTTAAACTGTTAAAATTTAGATGCCCGAATCTTAGATGCCACAATGTGGACTCATCCACTATAGAACTCAGGGCAACATTATGCTCCAATTGCATTCTTAATGGGAATATTTTATTAGGAGCCATTTGAGTAGAGGTAATTAATTGCCCTTTTTTCTTATCAAATATGAGGCATTGATTAGCATCAAATTTCACCATGTAGCCTCTTTGGATAAGTTGGCCTATATTTAACAAATTTTGTGCAAGTCCGGGGACATTGAAAACATCATAAATAATTTTAGATGAGCCTTTGGTGATAACGACTATTGTCCCCTTGCCAGCAACCTCTTGGTTGCTTCCATCACCAAGAGTAATTTGAGTTTTTATGTTTTCATCTAGACTAACAAATGAATTTTTGTTGCCAGTCATGTGGTTTGAAGAACCACTATCAATATACCATATATCATTTGACTCTTGGTGAGCATTTAAACAAATATAAAATAATTGATCTGTAGGCTCCTTGTTTTCCGTAAAATTGGCCTCATCTTTTTACCGGAACCAACAATCTTTCACTAGAGGAAAAAACGTCAAATGCTGCAACAAAAGGGCTGCGGTTGTGGGCCTGACCGCATCCCTTATTTTAAGGGCTGCGGTTTTGGGCTTGACCGCAGCCCTCGGGCTTTATTATTCTTTTTCTCCCGCGTTTATAATTCATTCCCTCCTCCTTCCTTCCTTCCTTCCTCAAACAGCGAAAATAATAGACTAACCCTTAACAGTCACACCCCGCCCCTCTCTTTCTTACCTCCTCCTTTATTTCTCTCTCCTAAACCCTAATCTCTCTCCTCCTTTTCACCGATTCACTCTCTTTCGATCACCAAGAACCCTAATTTAACTTCATCCATCTCAGGCTTCATCGTTACCGAATTTTAGGGTTCTTATTTTAGGTTTTCTTCGTTTCGTCCTCCATTTCTGTGAATCAATCGAGCTCGAAGTTAGCGATTATTGAAGGTTTTGTTGTGATAAGTGGATAATCAGTGAGCGAAGAAGTAAGTGATTTTGATTGAAGCTTTCTGTAAAAAAAAAAGAAATTGAGGAGAAGAGAGAAAGAGATGTACGAAGACTGTGGATCAAAAGCGGAGATGGGAGCTGTGGATCGGAAAAGGATCAATGAAGTGTTCGATAAAAACAGCATAAAACTTTCAGAGTTGCCTTCAAAACTGCAAATCCCTCACTTCACACCTCCCTCTCCTGCACCGCCTCTTCAACGGTTAGTCTTCTTCACTTCTTTCTCAATTTATTTATTTTTCTTTCTGTTTTCCTCTTTAAAACAAATTAGAAAAGGGAAAAATGAAAATTAAGGTTTCAATTATGAATTTTTTATGCTTTGTTATATATGTTATCAACTGCATGCTTTGTTATATATATTGTCAATTGTGACATGAATGGCTATGATCTATGTATTGAAATCAATTTGATTTCGTATGTGAAATTGAGTTATGAATCGAAATTTTTTTTTCTTTCTTTTTAATTGTGATTTTTTTAAAAAAAATTGAACTCTAGTAATCTAATTCTCAATGAAAAATCGTTATTATTATTGTCATTGATTTGTTTGTTCAATTCATTTGTTAAGTAGTTAAAATTCTATATAATTATAAGTTTGTAATTTCGGTTATCTGGTAGGGAGCTCTATGCTCAGCAGGTGATCGGCAGCGGCGAATTAATAGTTTAGAATCTCATTTTGTTATGATAAAGCATAAGAATTCCTTGTTTTTTTTCATCTTTAAGCTGTTGAAGAATTCTTTAGAGAAAAGGCACTTTCTTATGCTTCAGATGTTACTGATTCTGTTGAAAACCTTGACGTCCACTTTCAGTTGTATTGATGTTAAAAACGTGGTTAACTTTCAGTTGTGTGGGTTCTTAGTCCAATGAAAGAGGTGATGGTGTCCCTGTTCGAGTCGCTTGTAGGGCTAAGATACAAGTGACGTTCTTTGATTCAAATACTTGGTGGTTCTGTGTTAGTTTCTAGCTTTCCTTTAATACTCCCCGGAAGTCCCTTAAGCATTTTTCGGTTTTTCCTTTGAGGTTGGTATCTAAGCAATATAATATTGTTAAACTTTTCGTTACAGAATTTGATGTATCAACTATCAACAAGAAAGTGATCTTTTGATTTTAGGAGATCAGAAACATTGTTGCTTGTATTGGATAGAAGAGATGATGCAATTACTCCATTGCTTAATCAATGGATATACCAGGTATGATAGAGCTGTGCAGATCAATGTGTTGTTGTGTATGTTGTCTAGCTAGCTGCTCAATGCTTCTTGGTACCATATAATCCTAACGTTCGATCAATAAATGTCTTCATTAACCTAATTACATCATGGCTATATTTGATTATGGTCAAGCCTGTCAAAATGTTTTAATTGTTTCTTTTTGGAGTGTCAGGTTTTGGCCTAACAATAAAAGTAGGATGTATCTCCTTGAGAACACAGGTACCATATTTCTTTTCTTTCAACTTGTAAGTTGTAGTACTTAAATTTGTCTGTTCTTTTTCCATGTTTCTTTGAAATAATGGGTATGTATGTTTTGGTGTTCAAGGGATTTTGTAAGATCAAATGGACTCCAAGAAGGGGACTTCATTATAATATATTCAGATGTTAAATGTGGCAAATATGTATGTTTCTCTCTCCTCCCATGTTTTTCTCTGCTTTTTTTGCAACTTGTACAATGTAATCATCTATTGAGATGTTAGGCAAACTATATGTATGCCTCTCTTATTTCCACATTTCTGTTTTCCTCCCAACTTGTGATGTGTTGGGGAATTTTTCTGACTTTTGCTTTCATTTCTTCAACTTGCACAATATCTAGATCTCTAAGCTTACTGTTTGCAAGTTGCAACTGAGACATTATCAGACAGCTTCTAGTGTTGTCTTTACTTGAATATCAAATTATTAGGAACTTTTTTGTATTATAAGGAAGTATATGGGTATGTCACTGGATTGAGTTGGCAAGATCTTGTTTTTCGAGCGCCTCTCCTGAATTTTAAAAGTGCAATTTGTATTTTGTGTATCTGTTTCTCGTTAAGTGTTGACTGCTTTCCATACTTGCCTAAATCTAATGCTTTTCCCTTCATATTATACTTTGTCTGCAATTTGTATTTTTGATTTTTGTGTTTATCAATTTATCTGTTAACTAAAATATAAAGAAAACTTCAAATTTTATCTAGAATATGGTACTGCATATACTTGACTTGGAAATCTGATATATTGATTTCTGTATCTGTGGAGGGACCCTGGATACGAATCGAAGAGGAGAGAATTGTTACATATTGACTTGTAATGTATCTTTGGAGTATGAGAAAAGGTATGTTTTATTCGAACGCTTTTTTTGTGCTCTCTTTTTTCAAGTTATGTTTTAGAAATTAGAACCCTTTTACCCAGAAGTTGATTGTTCGAGGATGAACCTTATTTACCCCCCTTTCCCCCTTAGTTGAAGATGATTGTTCGAGGAATTAGTATGGGCATTGTAGCCCCCTTTGGGATCATGGTGCTGGTTTGGTTGAATTATTTTTTGCCTTTATTTGTGCTGGTGCTGCTGTTATTGTTATTGATTTGGTGCGTGCCTTATCTATTTTGTGAATCTAATTTCTTCTTGGTGTTGGTAAATGTTTAACTAGTTTAATTTGTTTCTATTTATTTGATAAATTAGTCTCTTATGGAATGACTAAGATTTCCGAACTTAGCTATAGCTTCGGCCATTTTTCGTTCGACGATTTGGACTTAGTGGTTTGACCTTTTGAGTGCTGATTTTTGTTGGCAAGTGAGTGTTTGATTTCTTTTTTTTTGTTACAGGGAGCAAAGTGTTAGATTTCTTTCTTTTTGATTTTTGGGTCCGGTAATAATTTTACTTTCTGTCCATTGCGAGAACATGCAGAAAACACAAATTATTGTTTGTATTTGTGGGAAAAAGGATTCTCCACTTCACTAGTCTATCATTTCAAGACATGAGTGCATATTGTTTTCCTAGAACTCTGGCTACTTGAATCCTTGCCTACAGACCTTACAATGTTGATTTGTGGGTTCTGCTCAATAGTTTACTTCGTTTTATTCTCTTTTCCTATCACTTAGTAATCTGTCTAGATAAATGTATAGTTGCTCTCTCTGTTCCAGACAAGTTTTCCCCCTTCCTTCTAGGATGCTCAAATGATTTTAGCAAATAAGTACTACTTGATATTAGTGCTGGCTTCATGTTTATTAGGAAAGGCTTAGTTTTTAACTTCAAATTGTGTCTAGATGTCTCAAGATACTCCATACAACCATCAAAAAGTTGAAGTAATGGTTTAGGATCTCTCAGATTCAGTAAAATGGTCAGGAAATTTCCTTTGTTATAAAATACTATGCTGGCTCAACCCGTTTCTTTTTTAGTTGACAGTCTGGTGAATTGGCTGAAAATGTAGCAAAGATAATTGAATCACTGTATGCAGATGGAGTTGATATATCAGATAACGCTAGTGCAGGACGAGTATTCAGCAGTGATAACAAAATCACTGATAACGCTGGCAGCCCTCCCCCTGCTGCACTCTCCCCCCCCACACACCCCCTGCCGCACTCCCCCAACCCTTCCTAGCCTCCCCGACCCTCCCCACTGCACTCCCCCCACACGCACACACACCCCCTGCACACCCCCAACCCTTCCCCCCATTGTTGCGCCCCCCGCCGCACTCTCCCCCCACCCTTCCTAGCCCCGAGCCCCCGCCGCCCTCCCCCGCCGCACCCCCCCCACACACCCCCGATCACCCCCAACCCTCCCCCCCATTCTTTGCGCCCCCCGCGCACTCCCCCACCCTTACTAGCCTCCCCGGCCCCGCCGGCCCTCCCCCTGCACTCCTCCCCCAACACACACACCCCCCGCACACCCCCAACCCTCCCCCCATTCTTGCCCCCCCGCTGCACTCCCCCCGCCTTGACCTTCCCAACCCCCGCCGCATTCCCCCGCACACCTCCTGCTGCACACCCCCATTTCACTCTTGTTTTAAAAAATCTGTTTCATCTGATCTGAAAAATGTAAGAAGGCACAAATATCAATGGATGCTTTATTGTTCTCTCTTCCTAAAAATAATACAGGCCCTAGTTTTGTCAAAATCAAAATAACATAGCTAATCTATTTTGGTTTGCCTAACCCTGTTGTGAAAACAATAGGAGATGGAGGGAGTAATATTTTGCTATCTGCTGCTTGTAGCTTGTACTCTGCATCTTTTCCATAATGGCTGCTAATCTTTGCACGAACGTTACCTGCAGAAGATCTTAGAAGAACAGCAGAGGGCTCAAAATGCCTTGGTATCATCAGAGGCAGAGGTGTGTCCTGCATCACCCTCTGATCTCAGTCCTGGTTCTGGTTCACCATGGCTAAATCCAAAACAGATTCCTCATCTACATTGCCATCAAAGCACACAAATGGGTGGTATCAATTTGAAGATTACAAGTGAAGGAACTCTCTATCTTTTGTTACACTAGTTTTGATACTAAAATGTAACTTAGTCAATATTTTCTTTATATGTGTATAAATAACATGAATTGCAATGAGAAATGATACTTTTATATATATGTAACTGATTTTGGATCATTTAGGACTAAAAAAATGCAAAAAAAAAAATTTATTTTTATTTTTTTTGGGTCACAAGGGCTGCGATTTTTGCCCTTAACCGCAGCCCTTAACCCACCAAGGGTTGCGGTTTTTGCCCTGACCGCAACCCTTAACGTGCTAAGGGCTGCAGTTTTTAACCGCAGCCCTTCCTAAATGCCAAGGGCTGCTAGTCTAATGACTGCGGTCAAAAACGCATCCCTTGGGCCCCTTTTGACCGCAGCCCTTGGGCTTTTTTCCTCTAGTGTTTTTCAAAGTGGGTGTGTCTTTTGCATCTCTTACACTTTTACCGACAATCTTGTGTTATGGCCATTTTTCTTACATGAGTTACAATAGGAGCTAGATTGATTATTATCTCGAGTTCCTTGATTTTTATAACTTCCTCTCCCCCAGCCACGGTTATATAATGTTCCTCCTTTTTGAAATTTTTTACCGTAGCCATTTTATTTTCTCCATTATTAGAGAATTTTAATTTAGCCTGAAATGCTTGTTCTAGTGGCTGCTCTGTAAATCTCCACATTCTATCTTCATGTGCTAGCAGGAAGCCCATTAATTCAGTTAAACTTAATTTAGATAAATCTTTATTAGACTCCGCTATAGCAGCCACTATATGATCATGATTTTTGGGAGACTTCTTAATATTTTCCGAATTACTTGAACATCTTCAACTATATCTCCATTAGTTTGAATTTGATTTATAATATTTGTTACCCAACTAAAAAACTCGTGAATTGTTTTATTTTCAGTCATTAATAAATTATCAAAGTCTCTCCATAAAGATTGGAGTTTAAAGAGTATTACCTTTTCGGAGCCCCTATATTTTGTCACCAGGATACTCCATGCAACACTCCGTCCTGTTATAAACATATTATCAAAATAAAACATTTTACTTAAGAAATGGCGATAGCGGAAATATCGCCTGACGGAAATGTCACTCTAAACAAAGGTAAAATTAAACTAAATAAAAATGAAACCCAATTAAGATAATCCAAAATATCCACAAGGAGGCAAAACAACCTCATATACCCAATGTAGTAAATATAAATAAAATAAAACGTCTCAAACAAAAATCCTAAATAGCCTTTCTCTCATTTCCCATAACACGAAATAATTACCTGCAAAATATATCAACAAACATCAGTAGGGAATAACTAACAGCTCTCCCAGCTCAATTAGGATCCATATAAGAGTTATAAAAGTGTTAACAATCAAGTCATAGAAGAACACCTCAGAAATACACTTCAAATAATCAAATCGATAAATAAATACAACATGCTAAATACAAAATAAGGTGAAGATAATAGAATAAGGAGATAAATAAATAAATATACATATGAACTCAAGGACCAACAAAATAAACATTATCGAATCTAAATAAAATAATAATATGAACAATATAGACGATAATGATAACATTTTTCAGAATACACGTTTGAGGAAGAACTGAACGTAAGTGGATCGCAACCCACTGTTCCTATTTGGTTATAGTATTAGGACCCTGCTCGCACATGTCTAGCATGGCCACACCTTGATGCGAGATAGTACCCTGCTCAGTACTTCTCGACCTCTCAGACGACAACTAATAACCAAGACGGACCTACACATCCTGCTTAGTATGTAAGTATAAACTGTGTACCCTGCTCAGTACACAGTGATTGTTCATTCCTAGGAGACCATGTCGTCTCACTAGTCATCATCCTCAAACAAAAACAAATAATCACTATTATAATTTCATCATCTGCAGAATGCCATTTAAGGTCTTACATCAAACTGCAAGAATCTAGGGCCTTGACCCATCAATTCCATTTACATCAAACTGCAGGAATTTTAGGGACTCAACCCATCAATTCCAATTCAAAATAACTTCACAATTTCTCAATAATAATAATCATAATGTTAACAATATCATCTTCGAAAAATATACTTAAACTCATCAAGAAAATAGAAAATCATAGAAATACGTATAATAGCTTACAACCAATTTTAAGAGTTCAAAACAATATTATTTTCATCCAAACAACCAACCAAGCTAAGTTCATACACAATACCATCATACTATTATCTTACCACATAATTAATTCAGCTAACGTGCAACATACATCAAATAAGCATATATATTAATCTATGTTATAATTACTTAGAAAAAACATGATACTATGACTTAAAGACACTACTTGATGTTCATAGCATATACTTTTCAATGGCACCACTAACGCAATATCATACTTTAACTTCATATGAACCAACAGTAAACACGTAACCACATAAGAAGCATTAGAAAGTGATTAACAAATGAGAAATACTTGAATTTGCACCTCTAGTTTTCAAGAAAACAACAATAGTACATAAAAGTAAACATTATCACCAGATAAAAGTTCAAGTAATACATGAATTCTACATAAACTTATCAAAACCATAATACTAAAATTTATAAACGACATTCACAAAAATATTCCAACTAGATAACAAAATTTACAAGTTATCAAGTGTTAAAATAACTCATCAAAATTCACATAAACAAACATACAACATGTAATCATTCCCACCCCAACTCCTATGACAATTATACCAATCCAACTTAACTTTTAAAACTAATATAATCCCTATACGAATACTAATTGTTCTAAGGTCCCCGTTAGTTACCTTTGAAGACCTCCAATTGCTTGCATTCTTCTTCTTGAACATTGTAAATTTCCATTACATGTCGTTCTGTTCTAATTAAGATTCCCGGCGAGTGAAAGCTCGGATTCACAATCACTCCTGTCAAAGTAAAGTTCCAATTGTCGTCAACGTGTTGTCCAAATTTCAGGATGATTCAACGGTTAGATCTCCGGTGATGGTCATATTCGTGAAGGTGTGGCGGGAAAAACCGGGATGAACTTTTCCTCTCTCTTTCTCTCTTTAAATGGCGTGAACAAGGGATTACAAAACTGAATTTTTTCGGCAGAATTTCAGCAGTACAAATGAAGTTAAAAGGGGGGGTTACAAAGAATAATGATGGGGTTTCAAGTTGGATAATTATGGTGAATTAAAAGGGATGTTACAAGGGGGTTACAAGGTGCTCAAAAGCCTCTCAAATGCTGCTAATATTATGATTTTATGGACAGCTTTTAGGAGCTTAAAACTTCACATTAAAAAGTCGTGCGACGGTCCAAACGAGATCAAATCGAATAAATAAAAATGCTAGCTCAAACGCATATTTCTAAATACTAGAAAATATATAATTTCTAATCAAATAAATAATATAAATATAACATTTTAAAAGTTGAAAAACAAATAATATAAGATATAATATTTTTAAGAAGTAAAATATTCTAATTTTAAAGGAAAATAATAATTAAGGGAAAATAAGTCGAAGAAATTATGAGCTAAAATCCGTGGTGTTACACTCCAAGCCTCCTTGGCCGTTGTAGCAACCATAATAGTAGGGATAATTGTTTCATCTACTCCCCGATATATTAAGTATAGGGCATAATTATCCCTTATCCGATTTTGTTTATATTGCTTTCGTCTTGTTTCATCCCAAGTAGCTTCCTGGATTAAATCATTTGGTTGTTCATAACCATTTTGTACTAACTCCCACAAATCTTGTGAGATAAATATGGATTTCATTTGGATAGACCATTGTTGATATTTTTCTCTCTTAAATGTGGGTACCCAATTTACTTGGGGGTAGTTAAATATGGTTGAGGTTGAAGTGTTTGGGGAAGTCATTTTAATTTATGTGGTGTTTGGTTTTTATTTAAGGGAGTTGGCATATTTTGTGTTTGGTGTATAAGTTTTATGGGAGTATGATAATTTGTATAATGTAGTGTAGGTTTGGATTTAAATGGCTCTTATACCACTGTTAGAAATTTTGGCTTGTGGAAATTTTGGCGGATGGTTTGGGCGATTTTGGTATATTAAGAGTGGGATGTTTTATTTGGAAAAGGAGGAGAGAGAATTAGTGGTACACTTGGGATTGTTTGCAAAGTGTTGTATTTCATTCAACTTCAAAGAACAACACATGCATCTTTATACATGTTTGAGTCGGTGAATGACCGACATACATAATTCATTTTTTTTCTAAAACACTCTAGATAACACTAGGCTACACTCTAGATAATACTAGGCTACACTCTAGAATTTTCTGTTTAGATTTTTCTAGATTGGTTTTCAATAAGGTTTGCACAAAGATTAAATATTAACAATATATGTAAAGGGAAAAAGGATTGGTGGAATGAAGAGCAAAATTGAACATCAAATAATTCAACAATTATTTTGGATCTTGTTATTTATCGCACGTAGTTTTATACATATTTTTTTGTCTCAAAAATATAAAAAGGTTTCAGAATTTTTAAGCATGAATTGAACCAACATTTTGGTTCCACCAAGGAGGAACCGACCCTTTTTTTCGGGTTCCACCATGGAGGAACCGAAATTTTGGTTTAGCTCCATGTGAATAGTCAATTTTTTGTTTTTCAGGAGAGAAGGTCGGTGGTGCTAGGGGGCTGCAGGTGGGTGCTCGGGCCGTAGGGGTGGTTGTTGGGGGGGGTTGGGGGTGTTGTGGTTGGGGGGGTGATGGTGAGGGTGCGAGATGGAGGCGGCAAGGGAGTGGGGAGGGTGAGGGGGGAGAGAGGCAGAGAAGGAGTGGGTGCAAGGGGGTCTGGGGCTGCAGGGGGAGCAATGATAAAACACTAACTGATAGTGGCTTTGAAGCCACTATCAAGGACCCATTTGCAAAAAAAAAATTGGTGGAGGATTCTAACAAAATGGTGGAAAAGTACACTAATTGAATTAAAAAATTGTCCCATCCGATATTACTGAGCGGATTTTAATATAAGATAAGAAAAAAACAAAAGTGACTTTAAGAATCCTTGTTTATGAGATTAAAACACTTTTTATGTATAAACCAACCCCTTTTATGTATTTAAGACACTTGTTATTTATAAATCAACCCATTTTTCTGTCTCTTAAAGCTTGCTTTTTGTTAGAAAGTACAACTGTAATTGGAAAAAGTAAAAATTGCATCAATTAGCGTGTTTTGCCAGCTTTTTTTCCCCAAAAAATGTAATTGGTTATTTATAATTAAGAACCATTGTTTGTGTATTTAAGACACATATTATTTGTACACCAACCCATGTTTAAGTGTTTGAGACAATTGTTACCTATAAATCAACCCATTTTTGTGTGTTCAATCTTACTTTTTGTGAAAATTACAACTGTAATCTCTGAAAAAATAAAGTTGCATCTATTTGCGTGATTCACCAGCTTTTTTTCCCCAAAAAAGTGCAACTTATGAGAACCCTTGTTTGTACATTTAAAACACTTGTTATTAATATACCAACCATTGTTGATGTGTTTGAAACACTCATTATTTATAAATCTACATTTATCTACCCATGTTTATGTGTGTAAAATCATACTTATTGTAATCTCTGAAAAAAAGTATATAACGAGTTTTCTATTAAACCCTCCAACAATTTTTTTTCTTTCAAAAAGGGTCCTTGATATACATCTGGGGGTTTTCAGCACGCCCACTCATCTGCGTTTCTCGTACCTCATGGAGAAACCTGAGATACTCTCGAGAGAGAGTAAGGAGTCACAACGGAACGTGACTCTTCAAAAGATCGTGAGCGCAGAATCCCAAGCGATAGCCGATTGCAGGGATTGCTCATGCGGTGAGAAGCGATGCTCGCCGTTGGTTGTTCGTTGTCCGGATCGTGACCATCATTCGCTTCTTCTACCACTTCCATCAGTATTCCGAGTTTCGAATCCACTATCACAAGCACTGACTAGCGACGCCACTCTTCCTAAGTGTTTTTGTATCGGTTTTACTTTTTTGGTTTTTAGTTGGCATGTACGAGCTCATAAAGCTCATTTAGGTTTGTTTGTTTGGTTTAGATTTGGTTGTATTAGCATTAGGCTGTACTTCCGCTTTTAATTAATGCACGATTTCTCGTTGTCAAAAAAAAATAAAAAATAAAAGACAAAGCCACTATCAGTTAGTTTTTTATCGTGGCTCCTGCCCGGGGGGGCTGCAGGGGTAGGGGCTTTAAGAGGGTGCTAGGTGGGAGTGGGGAGGCTCGGGTTGTGGGGGGGGGTGGGGGGTGGGGGCAGTGGTGGCTAAAGGTGGTGGTTATGGAGGAAGAAGAAGTATGAAAGGGAGAAAGAAAAAAAATACAGTATGAATACTACAGACTAGGGGTGAAAGTTCGGTGTACGGTTTGGATTAAGGCCTAATCCATTCCTATCCGAACAAAATTTGGATTTTAATTTTCCGATTCGAATCCAAACCAATTTGAGTTTGAATCCGATCCAATCCAATCCGAATTTTCATACTCTAGATTGGATTCGATCCGAAAATCCGATTTTTTAAAACTCTAGTTTTTCGATGAAATAAATTAAGTACAACAGTAGCCTAGCAGATTTAGGAAAAAAGGAATTAAGTGATGTTAGTGTTTTAGGGAAAGGGTTGAAGTGCTACGCCTATTGGGCTATGGACTAAGCATTTAAAAAAAAATCAGTTAAGCACTTAAGCTCAATCCATATAAGTAATACAAGGCATATTAGTATTCGGTTATATTGGATTTTTGGATCCAATTACCCTCAATCCAATCCGATACGAAAATCCAATTTTTTAAAAATCTCAATCCGAATCCAATCCGAACACCGTTTGAATCCGATCCGAATTACTAATTTGGATTGGATTGGATTGGATTTTGGATGTTATCCGAATAACTTTCACCCCTACTACAGACAGCAAAAATAGCGTGGAGGCTTTTTTGTTGTCTCTTGCGTATACTTGCCCGCAGGTTTACATATATTGTACATATTGTTATGATAAAACTAGTATTTTGGCCCGGGCGATGCCCCTGGGTCAGTTACAATTATCAAATATATTATTATTCATAAATTTCATAATTGATTTTATTAGCCTTTCGTAATATTATGTCTAGTGCGAAGTTGAAAAATGGACGTTATGGCATGGCATGATAAGTTTTTTTAAAAAAACTTTTAAGGAATTGGGGATAAAAATAATAATTTTCATGGAATTGGGGAAAAAGAATGTTATTATCTAATAAAAGTGTTAGAAATTAAAAAGCTTGTCTATGTCTTTATAATTACATATAACTATAAGACTTTATTATATGTTACTTTGAAATATTAAGCATTGAAATTGTAGTGGAATAGTGGTTAAACTCTCACATTTCATTTCAAAGCTCATGTGTTCGAATCCTAGTAACTACACATTATTAATATTTTTAAATGAGATTATAAACATGTGTATTGGAAGCTTGAGAAGAGTGACACGTGGCACCGTTCCTTTGATAGGAACGCCTTTTAATATATTTGTATAGATTTTACTGTTTATTTTGAACAAATAATCGTTTGGGTTCATTTGCGTTACCTTCTTTTTGTTGCATATATATAGTATCGATATAACTTGAACAAGATTTGCATAAAAATGGTAAATTTTGAACATAAAGTGATAATGTAAGCATGTTTGATAAATTTGTTGTTATATATATTTTTGTTAGGGTCTGTTCAAGCTTTTTTTACCAAATACCTGACAATAGAAATCATCACTCCTTAAAAAGAAAAACATTAATTTACTACTATCTGTCCCCGTTTAGTACTTAACTTGGAGCTTAGAATTCAAATGCATTACAATTTACAAACATCTTGATCTTCCTCAGCAATCAAAGCCTTTACCATTTTCTCAATATATATAAAATAAATACTTAAGAAAAAGTAGGGTTGTATGCAACCTTTTTGAACTTTTCACTTTGTATTCCTAAACTTTGTAAATGTTACACAAAATACCATCACACAAAATGCCAAGCAATCGATTATGGGACTTTATCAGAATTATCACCATGTGGGTATAGGGTAGGATTTTTGAGCCTTGTTAGTTTAATGAGATTTGGGATATCATTTTGACAAGTTGATGACTGAGTGGGGTTTGGAGTAGGATTTTCTATTAGTAAGGATATTTTATGTGACGTTTAGAAAGTTTAGGGATACAATGTGGAAAGTTAAAAAAGTTCGGATACCACACAGAATTTTGTAAATCACAGGGGCACTATGTAATACTTAAAAAAAGTAAAACCTATAAAATGAATCCAAATAAACCACAAAACGACCAAAAATTAATAGTTCATGATGGGGAAGTTGAACAACTTATTATGGGGAAAATTTAAAGTAAACCCGATGTACCATGCTCATGGTACACCCAATACTATTTTTTTTGCACTTTGTACATTATATTCGAGATTCTCCAAATGAGCAAATTCTACTCATTTATAATTGCTTGTGCTCATTCGCATAAATGAACAAACTTTCTCATATGGGCAAAAATTTCTACTCATTTAAGACAATGAGCAAACACTTTTACCCAAATGAGCAAACTTTTTCGCTCATTTTCTCAAATAAGCATAAGTGCTTGCTCATTTTAAAACTGCAATATTGATTTCAAATGTGAAAATAAACACCGACTGTATTTTTATACGTATTTGTATTTTTTTGTTTACTTTTTTTTACCTCAAAAATATAAAAAATTTCATATTTTTTCAGCATGAGCCGCACCATAATTTCGGTACCACCTACGTTGGGGAGCAACAAAAGATGTTTCTTCGCCAATAGTCTCACAAGCTTCGCATGGATCAACTCCAACTCGGACGGTAGAAGGTTCCTGAATAGAATGCACCACATCCTAAGGATTTTCGTGTCGGGCCGCAACTGATGAGTTGTTAACCTCATCCATCTGTTGCTCATCTTGAACATTTTCGAGATATATATTAACCCCACTTGTCTCTTTGGAAACAAACTATTTTTCCATAAAGATACCATCGCGAGCAACAAACACTTTGTTATCGATACGACTGTAGATGTAGTACCCCTTAGTCTCTTTGGGATATCCCACAAAACCACACTTATTATTAGATTTGAGTGAAAGTTTATCAGAAAATAAACGTTTTACATAAACTTCACAACCCAAATCCTTAGAAAAGACAATTAAGGAACAATTCATGTCCATATTTCATATGATGTCTTATCTACTACTTTGGATGGAGCCCTATTATGTGTGAATGCTGTCGTTTCAAATGCGAATCCCTAGAAAGATATGGAGAGATCAGCAAGGCTCATCATTGATCGAACCATATCTAATAGGGTCCGAATCCTACTTTCATAAACACCATTTAACTGTGGTGTTTCTATTGGAGTCCATTGTGAAAGTATTCCACAATCCTTCAAATAATCACCAAAATCTTGAGTCAAATATTCACCACCACGATCGGATCATAATGCCTTAATTTTCTTCCCAATTTGGTTTTGTACTTCATTTTGGAATCTTTGAATATTTCAAATGATTCCGACTTATGCCGCATGAAATAAAATATCCATACTTGGTGATGTCATCGGCAAAGGTTATGAAGTAGTTCTATCCTTCCATAGCTAATGTACTCATAGGCCCATACACATCAGTATGTATGAGAGCTAAGATCGAGGCAAATTCGCCCTTTCACTTGAACTTGTGAAAGAAGACTTCGTCATTTTCTCCATTGAATGATTTGAGAATTTCATTGTTACGAAAATTCTCAATTCGTTTTAAACTTATGTGGCCTAATCGACTATGCCATAGGTAAGTAGGGTTTGATTTATTTGATTTATGTTTCTTGTTGTATATGTTATAGATGTGTGTCTCTAAGTGTAAAATTATACAAACCATTGGATAACTTTGCAGAGACATAGAACATATCATTTAAATAAGTAGAACAACAATTATTCTTGATATTAAATGAAGAACATTCCTAATCCAAATTCGAGATCGAAACAATATTCTTAATGATAGTTGGAATGTAATAACAATTATGTTGTTCTAAAACTAAACCAGAAGGCAAAAGTAGACTATAATCTCCCAATGCCAAAGCAGCAACTCGTGCTCCATTGCCAAAGTGGAGGTCCACTTCTCATTTGCTCAACGCCTTACTTCTTCTTAGTTTCTACACATTACAAATAATGTGAGATCAACATGCAGTATCAAATACCCATGAAGCAAAATAGCTAAGTTAATATTTATAACATAGATACCTAAAGTAGAAGCATCCGCCTTCTTGTCCTCCAGATAATTTAGACAGTTCCTCGTCCATTGACCAACCTAATAACAGTAGAGCACGCATGTAGTGCCGCTACTTTGGCTTTAGGGGTAGCATTTGGCTTCTCAGAAGTGTCAGTTTCAGCAAAAGCCTTGCCTTTTTCCTTGTCCTTGTTTGGAGCCCCATGCTTCTTGAACCCCATGCCCTTACGAACCAATTAAACATCCTTATGCTCATGATCTGGTTCATTTGGTATGCTCCTTTTCGCCTAAACAAGGATACCCTGAAGCTCTTGCATGGTAAAATCTCCATCATTGCATATAGAAATTCAAAAAATTCTTGCTTGCAATAGTCAATAAATTGATAATGATATCAATTGCAAGCTCTTGGAGATAAGGGAATTCCAGTACGACCATATGCTAAAAATGTCCAATCAAATTGAACACATGTGGCCCAACTGGCTTGCATTTCACCAACTTACACTCCAGCAGCTTGCGATTCGCCTCGAACTTTTCCAACCCCACATGTTTTTGGAACATGGATTTCAGTTATTGGATTATCGGTTGAGCATCCATTCCGTCAAAACCTTTTTTAAATTCTCGTCCCATACAAGCAAGCACGATACATGTGACAGACACATAATTATCTACGAGTGTTTGCCGTGCTACTTTTTCAGCTTTGCAAGCACTGCCGGGGAGTTTAGGGATTGGAGTGTCAAGACCAACTTCTTTTCCCTCAACTCTGAGAACAATCCTCAAATTCCTTTTCCAATCTAGGAAATTATCAGCATTCAATTTTTCCTTATCAAGGAAACTGCACAAGTTAAATGCAGTGTTGTTGTTGTCGTTACTAGATATGATTGCTACAACAAACAACAAAGCAATAATTCAATAAATTGTTTATCAACAATAGTAATTAAACAAAATTTAATAACAACTAACCCTTTATTCAAAATAATAGACCCACATTGAATAAATAAATAACAAAGATCCCCTCCCAGGCTATTACAATCAAACGAACTTTGGCCCTGCCTTTAATTAATATTAGTTGAGGTAAGTAAACTATTTACTAATTATAACTATTTATAATTCTTGGTAGATAGATTAACGACTCCTTGCTAATATCTTATCCCTTATTAGCTTCAAATTCAAAACAAACATTAGCATGGAAGTTTAAAAACCTACCCTATTATCCCCGGAATTATGAGCAACACCTTACATTTGCACAATCTATTACTCATGATCTAATGCTTTATAGGTGTTGTTTGGAAAAGTAATTAAACTTAATATTACCTGTTTGGGGACCTAAGTTTACTATGTTGGTTAATTAATACTGAACACAACATAGCATAAATAACCACATATAAACTTAATAAGCATTTAAACAAAATAAATGCATAAGCAATAATAATTAGTAATCCTAGTGGCCCATAAACCTAGGAAAACTAATATCAATGAAACCTTCCTTGAATCTTCATGGATCTCCAACCTTGATTCTCCATGGAACTTCATTATTGATTACATAAATTATTTCAAATTTAAATAACTGAAATTCACATTACAAAGATACAAACGATAAGCAAATCGTATTTTATTAACATAAAAATAACGATGCGTATATCGTATCTACTATCCTAGTTTGGGCTAGAGGTGATCATAGGCCAGGCCGGGCTTTGGCAAAAAAAAATTGGACCGTTTCGGGCCAAAGCCTCGGGTCGGGCCAAGCCTTGGGCCAAAATTCCAGCGCCAAAACCCGCTAATTCAGGCCGGGCCATGCGGGCTTTTCGGGCCAAAATCGGGCCGACCCAAAAAGTAGCCTAATTTTCAGTATTTATGTCATCCTTGGCCCGAATTTTTTTGCCCAAAAAGCGAGCCGGGACCGACCGTGGGCCGAAAATTCGTGCCCAAAAACTAGCCATTTTCGGCCCGGGACCATGTTGATTGCCTCTAGTTTGGGCTATATCAGTCACAATATGCTAATATAATATCACAAATATTATATGAAACATTCATACATTTATAATATCAAAATAAAATAATACAAACCATTTACTTACTAACAATTATTAAGTAAACAAAATAAAGCAAAACCTTTCCAAAATAAGTATTAAACTTAACTATTTAAGTTAGAAATTATCTAGGAAACCATTACTATTTTGATTCCATTACAATTAAGTATGACATTAATTTTTATTAATGAATTATTTGCAATATTGGAAATCTACGTAAATATGCGCAAAAAAAAGTAACAAAAGTGCACTTTTTTTAATTATAAAAGCCCTGCCAGCAGCACAAGGCTTCCGCATTGCACACACGTCACTCACTGCCGAGACTCCAGCAACGACACCAGAGACAGCAGGTCAACCAGTCCGTCTCCAGTAGATGGCGGCAAGAGGACCCACCAGCGCATGCCAGCGGCCACGTACTTCAAAAGTGTGATATTGGTTCAAGGCATGCCACCATGTCATGCCATCAACTGTTGCCCACTGCCGCCTAGTTTCGCCCGCCACCATGGTTCCACTATCACAAATGGGGCCACCCAGCCTTGGTGGACTTTCCTTTTTAAATGTGTAACAATTTACATAACTTTAAAGTAATCTTTATCCAACAACTGTTTAAAAATTAAGGAAATTTCATTAGGTTCAAAATTCCAAAAATTTGGGCAGAAAATATGAATTATATTAACAAATAATAATCTGATTTTAGATTTATATGAATAATCAATATTAAATATTATCTAACAACAATTTAAAATTAAAGGCATAAAATATATGTTCACTTATAAATAAATCTGAAAGTTATTAACAATTAACATATTATTTTTCAGAAAAGTTTGGATCTCTATGAGTGATAATCATTTGATTTTGTTTAACAAATAAACTCACATCTTTAATTGTTAGAAATATATCTTTATGTGTAATCTTAATTAAACATAAAAATAATTCTACAGGTCGAAAATATGATGGAGAAATTAACAATGTATTTTGGCCAACATACAAGACTATTTTGTTTTTATTTTGAGAGGTAGTAGTATTATATTAATTTCTTTATTTATTATTTTTGAGTTTTTCAATAGGCTTGGCCATTGTTTTACTGGTTGTGTTGGGTTGGACTTGATTCGGGTATTGGATTTGGATGAGTGGGTGAAGGTCTATTATTCTCGGCCAAGCCCACTATTGGCAATTGCTGTTGTGATCACCTTATGTTGAAGAAAGAGTATAGAACAAAAACCTCTTCATGCCTCCTTAAAACCATCAAACTAAGCACACAAAGATTCTAACACAAAAAGTATAGGAAAAATGGATCAGAATACCCCCAACTTTAGCCCGTCTGCTTTTAATACCCCCAACTATTGGGGAGGTCCGCCAAAAATGCACCCAGGTGACTTGTAACCTGTTAGCAAGGTAATTTTTTTATTTTTTATTTCTCTTTTATTTTCTCTATTAGCTTTTGTAAACCAAAACTCCCCCACCCCCCACCCCCCACCACCACCCACCGCCATCTTCCCTCACCCCCACTACCACCCATTCCCACACCCCCCTCCCCGCCCCCAAACAACCCCCCCAAACAACCACCCCGGCAGTCCCCCTCCCCTCACCCCCACTACCACCCTTCCCACCCCCGCCCCAACCCCAACCCCAACCCCAACCCCTACCCCCCCCCCCCAAACACCCCAAAAAAAAATTCCATAATTTATTTATGATTCTCAAATTACAATGACTTCATCTGAGCAACTCAATTCTGAAATCAAACTTGTCGAATCACTAACTCATCAAATTAGCGACATTTTTCAACAAACTCAACTTCCTCAACAATTTACCAGCAAAATGAATACTAAAGTTCGGCACAGCGACGAGTACAAGTTTTATTTTCAATCACCTGATTCCTAAACTAAGTTCATCAAATTACAAGAAACCTTCCTACTAGTACTACATGAAAACACATATATGTACATCAATGATTCAATTCCACCAAAAATAAATCAATCGGAACTTAACACCAACTAAAAATTAAGGTTAAACTAAGATCGTCAGTTCAAATTCTCACAAAAGATTGATCAAAAGACTCGAATATCGATACATCACAATAGAAAATTTAGAAATAGGAAGAAAGAACTAACCAGTTAGCGAAGAATTCAACGACAGCAATAAAAGGAGGAATTTTGCGGAGAATACCCTTAAAATTGGAATCATTCAATTCAACAACTACATCATGCAGTTCAGTACTTCCAGTATCATCGTTAATCGTTCTCAGAATTGAGCGAGATCCGATCGAAAATTGCGAAGATTCCGAGCTTATGCAAGAGATGATGAGAAGAAGAATCACAAGAAGTAAATACATTGAAATTCGTGAGAAGATCATCGAGAAAGATTGAGAAAAAACAGAGGTGTTGAAGGATTGAGAAAGTGGCAGTGGGTGGTGGGGGGTGGTTTCGGGGGTGGTGTGAAGGGGAGGGGGTTTCTCGGTAGGAAGGGGGGGGGGAGGAGGGAGAAAGAGGAAGGGGAGGGGAACTGGTGGTTGAGGAGGGGGAGGAAGGGGAGGGGTGGTAGTGGGGTGGGAGTAGTAAAATGGTAAGGATTGGGGTGGGGTGATAAAAAAACAAAATAAAAAAATTAAGTAAAACCAATGAGAGCACAACACGTGCCATTTTTAACCTGCTAAACAGGTTCTTTTAGGTCATGGTGCATTTTTGGCGGAACTCTTCAATAGTTGGGGGTATTTAAAAATAACTCATAGTTGGGGGTATTAAAAGCGGACGGGTCAAAGTTGGGGGGTATTCTGATCCATTTTTCCAAAAGTATACAGGAGAAAGAATTATATATTTAATAAAAAAAAGGACAGGAGAAAAGAAATATGAAGTATATATGTCACTTCTCCGGTTCGCCCTCTTCCTGCCTCCTTAAAACCATCAATATAGTTGCTTTTTTCTCTCTCTAAACTTGAGAGTTTCTCTCACATCATAAGTGAGTTTGCTTTTCTTCCTTAGGGTTGTTTAGCGTGTCTTTATAAAAAATCCAAGGAAAATTTTCTAAGGTACCCTTGAGGTTTGACTTAATTCTCAAAATGCCCTTATTGAATTTTGAAGTTCAAAGTTTAAGTTTCAAGGGAACCTTAGGAAATTAATGCACTTGAATTTCGGTGTATGATAAGGTTTTGAGCCCAAACACAAAGTTTAGGGGTATCTGAGGAATTCCCTAAATGTGAAGGGTAATTTGAGAATTACGTCAAATCTCAGGGGTATCTGAGGAAATTTCCCAAAATCCAAAGATTAAAATTCTTAGTTTTCTGATCCAAACTTTCTCCTATTTGCATGCACCAAATTTCGAGTTCCTAATAGTTACTGCATTAACTTTTAGTATCAACCAATATCCTTCACTTTCGTATGTGTTTTGCTCCACCTAAATCTAGGTTTTCTTAGTCAAAACAATAGCTACATCAAATGGATTGCATGCATTCATTGTAAAGGAAATTTTCTCCACTTGGCAAGATTGTGAACCACTCCCTCATTAGGTTAGGTCTTGTAGTTCCTTGCTGATATATAGAAAAGAGCTGCATTTACTATCTTCAACCCCAACCACATTTTCAAAATGCCTTATAGTAATGAATACCGGAATTTTCGTTTGGGTGCATTAATAAATCCACCTACATCCGCTGCTGTTACTCCAAATATAAATTGGTGAATGTCAGTTATAGGGAAGTTCTTTGGCCCCAACCCCCCTATCTTCATTTAGTGCAAGGTTTAGTTAATTCTCAGTGGTACAAAAGGGGATCAATTGAAATCCAGAGAACAGGAGACTTCTTTATTTTCACCTGCTCTCAAAGAGAAGATCTTGAAGCCTTGGTTCAGCAATTCTCTGCTATAATCGATTGGCGAATTATCACCTTCCGTAGGTGCCATTGGTCTGTTGTTCCTCAGTTAATTAATTTCTCTTCTGCAAGAATATGGGTGCATGTGTCTGGGTTACCTTTGGGGTATTTATCACATGCATGGGCTTGGCAAGCCTCACACCATGTGGGTTTTATTGAGGAGATGGATATTGAAGCATCATCTCTTCCTCCAGATACTGAAGTGAGGGCTAAAATGCTTGTGGATCTCTCTAAACCACTCATCCCTGGTTGCTTTCTGCCGTTATATGACTCACAAGTGATCTGTGTATATTTTTGTTACGAAGGTGTATGTTTTTCGCTTTTGCAAGAAATGTGGCTGTGTTGGCCACTATACAAGTGCTTGTTCAATTTCTGATTACGAAGCCCATAGAAGGATTCGAAGTCGAGTAGCAGATCTAGAATCAAATGGGCTTCGTGTTCTTTATGGTCCGATGTACTTGGCGTACTATACAAATCACAACGAAGGTCTCCCTGATAGGTTTCGATATCGAAACACCAACGTGGATCTCTACCAACGAATTGAGGATGAAGACCCTCCTTTAAGGAGAAGATTTCCTACTTCGAGTGATGAGTATGATTCTAATGGTGACAATGATGATTATGATGATTTTGGCTTTGATCAACCCCACCCTGTGGTGGAAGATGAGAAATTTTTCTCGGGGGAGTAAGATTTTAGGGATAATGCTGAAAATATCCCACCTTTCGATAACATACAACCTCACCCAGATACATCTCATGCAATGCAAGAAGAAAATCAACTTCGTCAATCTCCAGGTACTCGTTTTGGTTTATCTGTTGACCCTTATGCTGAATTTTTTCCATCTGCTAGATCCCACTTGAATCATACAAATTCTGAGTTTTCTAGTGAGACTTCGTCTCAATTGAATGAATCTCATGTTGATACTTCTGCACCAAGATCTGCTAGGCCAACGCTTTTTGAAACGTTAGGTAATTCTGAATGGGCAAATAAAGTAAATTCAAGTGTGAATGTGAATAGTACTATGGCTAACGCCTCAGTACCAGTATCTGATGAAAGAACACGGCTACTTCAAGATGTGATTTCTTGATCGCATGGTTCTCAACTCCCTGATTTTTTCGTCTCTATCAAATATTGTTATTCCCTATCCAGTTCGTGCTCAGGATAATATTGTGCAACCTTCGAGAATTGTTTCTAATGTTGGACTAATTGAGCAAGCGGGGCTTCGACTTCGTCGTTTTCTTTCTTCGCACAATCTGTCTTCAATGGTGCACCCTGCTGGGCTGCTGGCAGAATAGGGTCTCGTAACTCACCCTTTAATCATATTACACCATCTTCCTCTAATAGAACTTCTACTAGTGAACAAGATCCACCGAACTCTCCTCAAACGCCTCCTGTTGTGTCTTATTCTAATATTACACTCTCCGGGTTCCATATTTCGTCAGTTTCATGGCCAAGGAAAAGAGCTCGTTCTCAATTATCTCGAAGTATCTCTACTGATCACCTTCCTATACGGCTATACCTGATATTCACCCAAGGTATATTGCTACTGACTGGGCGCTTAAAAGGCGCAAAATGAAATGAGAAGCATGGAAAAGCAATGGAGGCTTCAATGTATGGGTTGATTCTGCAAGGGGCAAGAAATTCATCTCTAAGGCAATATATAACTGATGTGACTATGGCAAGGGATCTTGGTGTTGAAGTTGGGGAAGAGATCACTTCCAAGGTTTTGGCTAAAGATCTAATGTGCATCATCCCACAGGCGCTTCTAAAAGAGTTAAGTATGACGAAGCTTCTACAAGCTATGCTCCAAATCTGCATAAAGAGAACTCTAGTGATGATATGGAAAAGCAATTTTCACTTGTTCTGTCTCTCTCTCACTGCCCAGGTGACAAAGCTGGTCTCTCACACTTCCACTTGAACCATGAAGCTAATTAGTTGGAACGCAAGAGGCTTGAAAGATGACACCTCTCTTGCGTTAGCCTATGCTCGTTGGCTTATCTCGTGTCATCACCCTAGGTTTTTATTTCTCTCTGAAACGAAATCTTCTGTTAATGATGTTGCTACCTTGTTTAAATCCACTCACCCAGATTTTGTTTATGGTATTGATGTTGTTGGTCTTAGTGGCGGGTTAGTTGTTCTATGCTAGACTTGTAGTGTGGCTAATTGTCTAGCTTCTTCCTCTAGTTTTGTTTTTTGTAAAATAGAGGTATCGGATAGTTCTACTTGGTATCTCTGTTTCGTGTATAGTGCACCAGTTGTAGAGGCAAGGCCTCAAGTTTGGAATGATATTTTCAACTTAGTGTATGGTTTGGAGCACTGTGTTCTACTTGGAGATTTTAACCAAGTAGAATTCTACGAGGATAAGCTTGGGGGTTCTCATCATATTAGAGGATAGGAAACGTTTTTAAGCTGGAGATTGCAACTCCCTTTAGTGTCTATTCCTTATATAGTTCCTTAATTTACTTGGACAAACAAACAGTTCCCTCCCAATAATCTAATCCTAGAACGATTAGATAGAGTTTATGTTTCTCAACAATGGTTCTCTAAGTTCGATCATCAATTTGTTTTACATGAACCCATTTTGTGCTCGGATCATGCTGCCATCATTTATTCCTGTGAAAACTCAAACACTCTACTAAAACGTCCCTACCAGTTTGAGTCTTAGTGCTTATTAATCCAAGAGATTAGAGACATTGTTAGTGCTTGTTGGCAACAATTAATCATAGGATCCCCAATGTTTGCTTTGTGTCGTAAGCTTCAAAATAAAAATGAGTGTCAACAGTGGTGTTTATCATACAAAAAATTCCATGGCATTAATTGGAAAAATATTTGCAATGAGCTGGGGCGCCAAGGACATGAGATAATTTCAATGGATTCTGCTCATAATTATATTCAAGCAACTAGAGATGTTCTTCCTACAATGATTGTAGGACTCCAATTCTGGAAGCAAAGACTTAAAAATGCGTGGCATATGGTTGGAGATTCTCCTGGACCTTTACTGTACTCTAAGATCAAACAAAGGAAGTCTATTAAAACAATTTCCATGTTACAAGATCAAGATGGTAGGTGGATGACTAATGGCAATATGATTGCGGACCATGTTAGGAATTTCTATTAAAATATTTATAGCTCGTCAATTTCTACAATCTCAGATGATGAAACCGATTTAGTGTTGAGAGAACTGGATCTTCCTCAACTTAGTAGTAGGGATGTAGATATGCTTCGAGCTCCTTTCCAAGATGCAGAAATTAAGGAAGCTATGTTCTCAATGGGTAAGGATAAATCTCCAGGGCCTGATGGTATTACAACTGAATTTTTTACAACTCATTGGAATATTGTTGGTAAAGACGTAACCTTGGCTGTTCAATCTTTCTTTTCTGCTGGGTTTCTACTTAAGGAATGGAATAACTCTCTTATTGTGATGCTACATCAAGTTTCCCCTCCTACTCAGGCTTCCCAACTTCGACCAATAAGCCTGTGCAATTCTATTTATAAATGTATTGCAAAGTGTCTCTCTTTGCGCCTTAAGCGTGTGGTTCCTCATATAATCAAAGAATTTCAATACGCTTTTGTACGTGCCAGGTAGGAGTATGGCAGATAATGTACTTTTATCACATGAGTTAATCCATTTTATCAATCAAAGGAAGAAAGGGAGTTCTTCTTATGCTGCAGTAAAAATTGACATGAACAAGGCTTATGATAGAGTTCATTGGAATTTTATTCTTAAAATGCTACAAAGTTTTGGTTTCCCCCCTATCTGGAGAATTTGGATATGGCAATGCATATCAACTGTTTCTTACAAAGTTATCTTCAATGGTGGCCTTTCTAGTAGCTTTCAACCCATGTGTAGTTTAAGATAGGGTGATCCCATCTCTCCATATCTATTTCTCTTTTGTATGAATATTTTCTCTAGGATGCTTAGTCTTGCTGAAGATTTACATCAATTTCAAGGAATCAAAGTTACAAGATGAAGTCCTGCAATTTCACATCTTTTTTCGCAGATGATGCTCTATTGTTTTTCAAAGCTTCGCATTCTTCTTGTCGTTCCCTGAAACAAGTTGTTGATAGGTTTTGTACATGTTCGGGACAACAGCTAAACCTTCAGAAATCATATGTGAAATTCAGCCCTAATACTCACGCAAAAAGTATGGATGATTTCAAAGGCATTCTTCAAATGTCTCATGCAGAAAACATGGGGTCTTACCTAGGGGTGCCTATTGATATTTCAGGCCCAAAGGTTCCTGCGTTCCAGTTTCTAATAGATAAAATCTTAGGTTTTCTCATGCAAAATAGTTGGAATACTCTTAGGTTATCTCAAAAGGTTATCTTGTTAAATACAATTGTGGTTGCAATGATTTCTCACATTCTTGCGGTTATGGCCATTCGTTACTACTGCAAACAAAATTGATTCCATGATGATGATGTCTTTCTTGTGGGGTTCAGGTAATAGGAAAGGTATTCACTAGGTTAAGAAGCAAGTCACCATTCTCCCTAGAGGCATGGGTGGCCTTGGAGTGAGGACTAGAGATGGCCAACAGTGCGGGCCAATCCAGCCCATCTAGCCAGCCCACCTCGTGGGCCGTGTCGGTCGAGCCCGCGAAAAGCCTAGTCCAGCCTGCCTCGAACCGTGAAATTGGTGGGTGGATCGTGGGCTGAATTTTTTGAGCCTAACCCACGAAAGCCAGCTACTAAAATCGCCCAGCCCGCTCCATGAAACCGGTCCAGCCCAACCCAAGTAATTATTCAACCAAATTATTTATATTTTAATCAAATTGCATATATTATAATCCAATCAAATTCAAAAATAATGAAATTATTCATTAATATTAATAATTATATATATTTTAATTAGTTTTAAAGGTTTTATGTAACAATAATGAATAATTTCAATGATTCAATAATTTTGAAAAAAAATTTCTCATGCCGGACCGCCATCCCGGTCCAGCCCGCTAGGCCCACGAACCGCCAAAACCGCTCCCCAAACCATGAAAACCGGTAGCAGACTGATGTGGGCCAAGATTTTTCAACCCGTGGACCAACTCGCCCAAACCGTGAATTTCACGGTCCGGTCTTGGGCAATGAAATCTCAGCCTGGCCTACTAGGGCCCACGGACTGGTCCGCCTAGCCCGCACCAGTGGTCATCTTTAGTGAGGACCAATAATCTAATGAATCATGAAACAAGGATTGAAACTTATTTCCCAACCTCAGTCTTTGGTAGCTAGGGTGTTGAATGTCGATGTCAAACCCTCCCTGTCTTGTGGCTATTCTACTACAAAACTTCCTGCTAATAAATCATGGGGATGGAGGGGAATGTTCCAAGCAAAAAAATCTCTCTTTCAAGGGTGTGCTTGGAAAGTGGGAAATGGTCACTCCATTAAGGCTTTTACGCAAAGATGGATTGATAACTCAATACCAATAGCTGCTTCAAACGTAACTTTGAGACAAGCTTGTAATATGAGTGTCCATGATTTTATTGATCCAAATCAGCATGTTTGGAAAACTTCCCTCGTTAGAGAATTTTTCTCTTTCTCTGATGCTCAAAGAATCTTGGCTATGGAGCTACCTTCTAGGGAAACATATGATTTTATTTATTGGGCTCATCATTGCTCGGGTAATTATACCACGAAAACTGGGTATGCTTTCCTAATGTTGCAACATAATCACACTATTCCGCAAGATATTCCTTGTAAGTTCTTTAAAATTCTCTAGCATCTTCCTATTATTCCTAAATGGAAGTTCTTTTTATGGAACTGTTGTATGATCGTTTACCTACTCGTCAACAATTACATTTGAGAACACTCTCTCATTCAGAGTGTTGTGATTTGTGTATTAATTCTACTGAGACAACAAACCACCTCTTCAGATTATGTCTTGTTGCTCAAGCTGTTTGGCGTAACTTTCCTTTTGTTATTCAAAGTGCTAGCAATAATCCTATCACTTGCTCGGAATGGATTATTCACAATATCCTACTTTTCTATAGTAAGGATGGACTTGCGAGTATTAGAATCCATCGGTTTATTTCCATTTTATGGAGTATTTGGATTCATCGCAATGAGAGAATTTTTAGAGATGCTACTGCTCGGCCTCAACATATTGTCACTAATGTCTACAACCTGCATAGATATCATAGTGATATATATATATCCGCAGTTAGCCTCCATGGATCTTCGCTTCTTGCATCCACCGGAAAATAACTTCACTCATCCACCCATTTTTTGACGGCCAACTTAGGACAACGGAAGTATGGGAGTCCTCAACATACAATCCAAATTGATGGTACATGGATAAAAAGTCTAAGAAAATGGGCATGGCATGGATTTTGAATGGGAATGCTCAATAGTCTTGTAAGGGAGGTGGATCTTTTGGCTTAGCGCAAGATGCTTTACCAGCAGAATCATTGGCCTGTTTGAATGGTCTTAAGTGGGCTCGTAATCAGAATCTATCTAACGTTCTCCTACAGACTGATTCGACTAACTTGGTTGCTATGTTGCAGGGCACAAAACACACCCGTATGAATGAGATTAAACAATGTGCCGCCAAACTGAATTGGTGTATGATAGTTAAAGTGGATAGCCCTAGTTGAATTCTGAATATGTTGGATTGTATTATTTAGTTTGTGTATTCTCTCATTGTCAAAAAAAAAAAAACCATCAATATAAGCACACAAAAATTCTAACACAAATCATATACTGGATAAAGAAATATTGCAATAATTCGGCAGTTTCAGGAGCATTGATCAACTTTATATTCTACGATTGGTAGTTGATACTTGATAGTGTGGTTTTTGACATTTTGTAATGGTTAGTGGATGTAGGTCCAACAATAAAAAGGAGAAACATTTTGGTGAATCCAACAATAGGGAAGTTAAACTTCTATAAAATTAGTCAATGAGTATTAGCTTTGCCATTTTTAAGAGTACTAGTGGTTTGGCCGCGCGCTACACGCGCGTATGGCTAGAAGTAGCTAGATTGACACCAATGCCGGTCAAATGGCCTATAATTTCTTGTTATTATAAGAATTGCTAATTTTTGTCACAAGAAGCACTTTTTTTTTCCTTCTGGTAATTTCATTTTTTTTTATCTAGTACTCCATATATTTCATTTTCCTCCCACATTTTTCTCTTCATAAAGCCAGCCATATCCCTCTATTAGTCCTCTATTTTGCAAGTCAATCTTCTTTAAGGTGGCAAATTATTATATTTAGAAAAAACTTAATCTCTCTATATTAATACCAAAGTCTACCAAACAAGCCATACGTAAGTAACATATTGTACTAAGATGCTTTGACAAAACTAAATATGATATTTGAATAATTCCATTTTTACAATTATACTCATGATTTATATATCTATAATAATTTCATGGTACAATATTACATGATCATTTGGGTGGATATAAATAGAGTATACAAAGATAAATCATTCATCCATGTAAGCCAGTAATCTACAACACGTTACAATAGGGTTGATACCCTCATAGTTTTGGCGACGCAATTATCCACAAAACTTGAGATATGTAGGTATCCAGACTTATTCCTCTACACAGGAAAGATATTCCAAAGACATATAAGTACTAAAATGTTAGAGCTAGGATGTCAAAATATAAAATGAACAAAAAAAAAAGCATACTTGTAGTTTAGGAGGAAGTAATGCATGCATGATGCAGGTATAAACTTCAAGCCCAGATGCAGCCCAAGCACGTGCCTACTTACTGCTCCAGAAGGTAAAAACCTTATTACTCTTGTTTTCGGATCCTACATCAACGTTAGAATCTTTAATACTCACTTTGCGAGTTCAGAGTTTGAGTCAATAATAGTATCACTCACATCCCATCTCGAAGGATTATATTCTTTGGAATTCAAGTACTCGTCTGAATCTCGGTGAGCACTTCTAAGCCCGGGCAATATCCTTCAGCCTTAAGGTACAATAAAACCTTCAACAAAATGGGGGACAAAAATCAGCTTTGATATGTTTGGTGTGATTTGATACGTCTGAAACATAAAGAGCATAGAGATTGCAAAACATTTAAGTTAGGGAATTAAATTGTAAAATATAATAAGATCCAGAATGTAAAACATGAGAAGTATCACATAGACAGAGGAAATTTTAGGAATTACCCCTCCCCCCCAAGACCAGACCATTAATAACATTAAATACCAAAAGCGGTGACAAAAATCAGCTTTGATATGTTTGGTGTAATCTGATACATCTCAAACGTAAATAACATAGAGATTGCAAAACAATTAAGTTCAGAAATTAAATTTTAAAATACAATAAGATCCAGAATGTAAGACATGAGAAGTATCACACAGACAGAGGAAATTTTAGAAATTACCCCCAAGACCAGACCATTAATAACATTAAATACCAAAATTGGTGACAAAAATCAGCTTTGATATGTTTAGTGTAATCTGATCTAAATCTGATACATCTGAAACGTAAATAGCATAGAGATTGCAGAACAGTTCGGCAATTAAATTGTAAAATACAATAAGATCCAGAATGTAAGACATGAGAAGTATCACATAGACAGAAGAAATTTTAGGCATTACCCCAAGACCAGACCATTAACAACATTAAATACCAAAAACGGTGAAGATCAACAAATTTCGGAAACCCCATGTAAGGTGAAGATCAAAGTGTCTAACCCAGGCACTATAAGGTGAAGTGAAGATGTAACAGAGCATTCACCTAAAATAGATACAGGATCGAGGTAGAGTACATGTAGAAAAACTATAATTTTGATACACTAAGATGATGATAAGAGATTCTTACTGGACCAACATCAGAAAAGAGTTGTGCTAGCAAGGAAAGGGCAAGCCTCAATTATAGAAGGCTCTCACATCATTTTCCTCGATTGACAGAGCCACTCTGGACTTTCGTCCTGCTTCAACAAGAAATATTTCAAAATCTCCACATGCACTAATAAGAAGATTTTTTATCCGATCTTTGCTTGCAAATGGTCCTCTAGAATGAAGATATTACTCCTTTCTACACCAAAATCATCACTTTTGGAAAGAGAACCCTCAGCTGTGTGCTAATCATCAGTTTGAGCTCCCCATGAAGAAGGTAAGTATTTCCCAGCCGACCTATAGCTAGTAAACTCGTAGATTTAAAGTAATAGCTTGGCAGAGCAACTTGGGAGACTGTGGAGCATTTTCTCTGCGATAATTTCATCATTTCTAGCCTTCAAACACTCCTTGGCTTGTTTTAGAAGATCTTTAGCTTTTCTAAGGCATTTATCAAATAATTAACATATCAACTGAAACTGATGATGTAGTAAAGGAACCTATGTCATTTTCTGATTGATATTGGTTCTTCCTTGAATGACTTTCATCTTATATGTTCATCCTTTCTTCACTCATACGTTCCCTAAAACGTCCAGAACTGATACTTTCCCTTTGTTCATACTTTCAGAGGACTCAAAATCTCCATTAGAGTTTTGGAAAATCTGTCGATTATTTTTTAAAACCCCATTTTCCTAAAGTTCTTTGGAGATATCAAAGTCTGTATTACTAATGTTGTCATAAGATGCCCATTTTCCAAATTCCTCATGAGCTGACATATTCAAATCAAATCTTTCATTACTTGTAAATCTTATATTTTTGTACTTATATTCATCAGCATTGAAAAAAATTTCAGTATCATATATGCTTCCACTGTATTCATTTTTGCCCTTTGCAAAGTCCTTTTTATTTCATGGTCTCTACTATCTAATTTATTTTCCTTATCCCCATCACCCGAAGTTGTCCTACTACGAATGTTGCCATCCATAGTGGGTAAGCAGCAGCATGCAATTATTCTTTGCCTTAATCAACTACATCCTTGGCAAAATATCCTTGCTAACAAGATTGTTTCAGCTAGACTTTGAATCATTAACATTATCCTTAACAAAACTCCCCACAATACTTAATAAATTAAACCCTTTATTGCTTGTGTCTTTCTTTTTCCGACTATTCTTCTGCTTTGTATTCTTCTCCATCTCTTAAATCAACCAATTTAAGTATAATGCAATCTTCTACCACATTCCTAGCATCTACAATTAAACCACCAATCATCTCAATTGTATTCACGTAATTCTCCAAATCATTAAAATCAACCGTCTCATTCTCAATCACACACTTCATATTATCCTTCAAATCATTAAGTTTAACATCAAACCGATCAAAATTCTCCATTAATCTGTTCAATTTTTTGGCATAAACTCTTAAAGAATCATCCTTTACCCTTGATTTAACCCTATTTAAGCTCAACCCCTTATGGGAATTTCCATTAGAAAACGTAAATGAAAACCCAATAGCAAAAATAATAGCAGTAGGAAAAACAATGATTGATGAAACTCTGACCCTAGAAATGGCTAAAGCACAAACAAATCCCAGTAACATGTGAACAAATACTTTCTCTGAAATATGCAGAAAGGAAATGAAAAACATGGTTAAAGCTCTAACCCTAAAAATGGCTAAAGCTCCAAGTTTCCAACATTAAAAAAAATGCCACAACAACACTAACAATAAAATGCAGGAAAACAACCCACAATTCAATTCATGCTCTCACTCTTAAATGAGAGAAGAAGGCCAAAACGACTTGAAGAGAGAGCGAGAGATGGATGGCTCAGATTTACCCATTTCTTATGAGAACTTCATGCTTTTGTGACCCATTTCACTATTGCAATGAATAGTAGCCCAATTCCAACTTTTAAAAGGGGTGGATTTAGCTCTACACATTTTAGGAAAGCCAAACTCTTTATGTTCCTTATGTTTCCCACTGTCTTCTTTAACTCACTTCTCCTAATTTTTTGCTTCTGTCCTCCCCTAATATAGAATCACAAGTACATAATCATTGATTTGCATCGGACCTGGGACCACCATTTGCGTCGGACATTGGTCGGACGGCACAGGTCTCGACACAGATATGAGAAACGTGATCTGCGTCGGACAAGGACACGATGCAGATCTTAAGCTATTTGCGTCGGATGCAATGCAAAGTCCGACGCAGAAGACGCCTCGCCAGCACCAAAAAACCACATCTACATATGTCATTTGCGTCGCATTAAGAGGTATGTGCGACGCATATGATTCATTTTTATTAAAAAATAAAGTAGGATTTGCGTCGGATTGAGTGTTACATCCGACGCAAACTGGTCATTTTTTATTAAAAAAAAACAGAAAGTCAATTCACCATATTGAACCATCCAATAACTCACTGGCTTCTGTTCACGAAACTGACGTTACAAAATCACATCATATCTATAATTCGATCAACGAAAAATTCACATAATCACATAGATCTAATCCTCTACGTTCCGACATTAATACATCATCGGATCCACATTTTTACGGGGAAAAACAAATCGAACTCATGTAAATTATCTGATCGATGATAATCAATCAACAAAATGTCGAAAAAAATGAAGAAAAAATCAATCAAGAAAATAGAAATGAGATTAAATATGAGTGAAAATAGAAATGGAGAATCAAATGAATGACAGAGAGGAAAAATCGTAGAAAAAGAGAGAGGGAGAGGAGAGAGAGAGAGAAGCGTTTAACGCAGCGTACCTTGAGAGAGTCCTTGGAATAAAATTAAAAAATTAAAAACACCAGCATGAATGAAATACAAAACAGAATGAAATTAAAAAATCTACCCAGCAAGAAAATTCATATTATACGAAACAGAAATACATGAATGAAATACAAGAATCAAATCTGAATAAAAAAACCAAGGGATTGAACCACAAAAAATTGAACCAGGATCAGTACAAAATTAAAAAAATTTAAAAACGAAATTAAAAAATAAAACCTAAAAAAAACAGATCTAAATCACCAAATTTTCTGTCATTTTGTTCGAACTTCTCGTTCTTCTCATTCTTCTCATTCTCGACCTTTCTTGATGAAGTCGATTTGGGGAAACTCTCGATTTCAATTTCTAGAAATTCGAATTTCAATTTGGGGAACTTCAATTCTCGACCTTTCTTGATGAAGTCGATTTGGGGAAATTTTCGACTTCAATTTCTGGAAATTCGAACTTCAATTTGGGGAATTTCAATTCTCGATCTTTTTTTTTGTTGATGCATTGATGAAGTGTGTTGATGAACTGTGTTAATGAGGAAAGAGGAGAAGTGGTGGTAAACTGGTAACTGGTACGTATGAGAAAGAGAGAGAGAAGAGGAGAGAGAGAAGGGGAGGGGACTTAATGACGGCTGGCTATGTGCTTATCTCCTTTGCTCGTGGTAGGGTTTAAAAGGAAATGAAAGGAAGCGGGCTATGTGCGTCGCATGGCCTGATAAGTGCATATTCTAACATCATATGGTTGCATATTAGGGTGCATTTTCATGTAGCATTAGAGCAATTACATTGCATTTATGCATATTTAGGTCCCTTTTTATAAGCTACGATGCTTTCACGGGTTGTTTGGTCTTTTTATGTAATCTCAGGTACTTTGGACTCCTATTTGAGGATATGATGATTAAGTCACTTGGATGACCTTCAAAACGATATATCATGTACCCAAAACGGATTGGAAGTGAAGAAGATACATACGACTTTGTATACTTGTGTGAAATATGACACCTCTGCACCATTTTACCCACAACTTTTGAGAAAATAATGATAATAAGGTAATTATAATAGGGTTGGAATCTAGACTTCAAGAGCTTTCCAACGATATATTACATGTGCAAAACAAAGCTCTGGATCAAAAGTTATAGCTGTTCAAAGTTGAGCTGAAGCCACTAACTCGCCCGCAAGTGCGGATTTATGCTCGACCGTGCAACCTGCAATCAAAAGCCACGAATGGTTCTTCCTTGCTCGCACGACCGAGCGAGATTTCGCTCTACCGTGCACGACCCCCGCACGCCCGTGCGCGTAGTTGCTTGCCCGTGCAACCTGCTGTAATGTCGTATCTTCCGCGTGACCTAACTTATGTCAGTTTATATTAATCTTAGCTTATAAATAGGACTTTAAACATTATTTTGAGCAGCTTAGATGTTATATTATCATTATTAGTTTAGATCTAGGGTTTTTAGAGAGAGAAACTTGTAGATCTTCATAATTCTTCAAGACTCCACCTTTCTTCCATTAATTCAAGTATCTCTTTTCTTCTTCTCTTCTCCTTGGTTTCTATTATAATGTTTTATTATTCTTCTATATATTTATTTATTTCAATTATGCTTTCATAGTTTTATAATCTATGGTTAAGTTGAACCCTAGTATGATTTAATTCATGATTATTTCTTTACATTCTCAAATTAATTGCTTAATTGATTGTGCATATTCGAATACTAGATTAGGGATAACTAGTATTGTTATGATTCCATTGTCTTGATCACAACGGGAGTTGGGCTTTGACGGATTTGAATATTTCAATTAAGGACATGAAGTTCTCCACGGGAGTAGGTAGAATGGATTGTTAGGAAGTTAGAGTGTCGCGTTTAATGTCTTTAATTTGCATTATTCCACGGGAGTAGGCTTGAGTGCATATTAGGGAATCCATAGATACTCGGGAGAGGTTTATGGTATTTTATAGGGTGTACTTTTCCTTGTGATCATTTAATCAATTAGTTTTCCTTAACTCTAGAGTCTTTTATTTTGATATTGATTAGTATAGTTCATTCCACCATCATTGATATCAATCTCCTTTAGTCTTACCATTGTTTAAGAACTAATCATATAACAGCTTTCTCTCTGTGGGATCGACTCTAACTTACCCTACTACATAGTTAGGAGGATTAGTTGGGTTATTTATTTTTGTTAGGTGCGCTACACGCCTATCAAATTTTGGCGCCGTTGCCGGGGAGATAGTTTGTTTTATTTAGTTTTTATTTTTGGTGGGACTAGACTGTATATATTATTTTTCCTTTCTTTTGTGAATATTTTTTTTTTCTCATTTTTCGTATCGTGGAGTCATTTTATTATTTTGACGGGGATAATTCTTCTGATAGGCAACATAGTCATAATTCTTGTGGTTCTCATGTTTATTGTTTTGATGCATCATATCAAAATTCTCCCAATTTTTGCATGAGCTCTTATGAATTACCATATATGTTCTGTGAACCCCAAATTCATGCTAGTAATTCTAGAGCAATTTTTTCTTTTCCTCAATATGAGAATGAAGTGTTTTGGAAATACTATCATAGACTTGGTAATTTTATTGGTCCTAATCATGGAATTGAATTATGGGATATGTGCCTAGTGATTTATGAGGGGTTAAATGAAGAAACTAGGATGGTGGTAGAATCTATGTCTAATGGAGGATTTATATTCTAATCTCCTGATTACTGCTGGGATTTAATTGAGTGGTTGGCTAGGGATACTTATGAGTGGGAGATGTCTTTATCAGCTAGACTAATTCCTTCACCCCCAACTTACATTACACCACCTCCTTATTGTTCTAATTGTCACTCTACTTCTCATGATATTTTCTCTTGTGATGTGATTTTAGTGAATGATTTCACCACCTCACCCCAATATTAATTTGATTATTATACTCAAAATTATCATCCCCAACCGTATATTTATGATGATGATGATGTGGGTTGGATAGAAAATGAGTGTTATGGGATTGATGTTCAAAGTATAGGAAAAATCAATGTGATGGATATTTTAAAGGAGGAAGAACCCTTGGTTGAAAAACCTTTCTTGGAGAAGTCTATAGATGAGAGTGATGTGATTCATGAGTCTTTATCGGTTCCACCTACTATTTTTGAGTCTCATGTTCCTTTCTCTCAAAAACTTGACATCATTCCTTCTTTTCCTATATTATATCCTCCATCATTCCTTATTTTTCCCTCTTTGAATGACTTCTGTCACTAGTGGAAAAAAACGCAAGGGCTGCAGTGCAAGGGCTGCGGTTAATGCAAAAACCGCAACCCTTAAATTAAGGGCTGCGGTTTTTAGGCTAACCGCAGCCCTAATTGATAAAAGGGCTGCGGTTAATTCAAAAACCGCAGCCCTTAAATTAAGGGCTGCGGTTTTTGGGCTAACCGCAGCCCTTCAACAACCCAAAAATGAAATAAAACCCCACCCATTCCCATTTTCCCCCGCGTTACTCCCTTTAGCAGCCGCTGAACCCTATTTCTCTCTCCTCCTAATTCCCCTTAACCCATCCCCCCTCTTCTCACCGCATCATCTCTCTCCTCTCACACTTCTTCGCCGGCGAGGGTTCACAACGTCTGGTGGTTCGCCGGCGAGGGTTCTCGACGTTTGGTGGTTCGCTGGCGAGGGGTCTTCTTCATTCTCTCTCTTCGTGAATCTTCACCAACAACCACACAAAACCAAACCAGCGGTGGTGGAGGTGTAGTGGTCGTGCCGTCGTTAAAGATCTGCAAGAGTGGTGCGCGGTTCAAGAAGTTTTCTCTCTTCGATTATGTCGGTGGTGCGCCACTCTTTTGCCTCTTTGCCTCGGCATCCGCTGGCGGTACTCCGTCGCCGCTGTTCCGTTGGTGCTCATCTCACTGCTGCACGTTGTGCGAATGTTGGTTGTCGCCATTGTGCACCCAAATCAATTTGAGGCATTCTTATCAAGGTTTAAGCTCCCTAATCTCTCTCTTTTCATTCTGAATTTGTATGGGTACTTGCTTGAATCCTCAAACCCATTTCTGAATCTTTGGTATAATAGCAAAATCCGTTTGTTGAGTTAAGTTAAATTATAAAATCCGATCACTTTCTATTTAGTTAAGTTAAATTATAAAATCAGTTTGTTGAGTTGTTCTAAGTAACTAAATTGTTTTTGAACTTGGTCTTGTTTTGAAAACCCTTGGTGTGCCTCTCTTGCTTGGTGTGCTTCATCTCTCGAATGAGCACTTGTCGCTTTTCTTGGTTGATGGAACCAAGCGACATAAATTTGAGGTTATATATGAGAAATAATTCGTAACTTATCAAATATATACAATTCAAAAGTTCCACAACCTATGCACTAATGGTTAATCATTGATTTTTGACTGAAATTGATCGATTCTCTGAACTTGAGATGAGATGTGATTGATTTATAAGCTGTGTGGAAATGGTTAATCAATGTAGTAATTGGAATGTGATTTCCAGATTCAGTTCGTGGTTCTTATTAATCGACAAGGGAAAGTGAGATTGACAAAATGGTATTCACCTTATGCACAGAAGGAAAGATCAAAGGTACAAGCTTTAAAAGTTCATCTAGTACTTTCTGATTTTTCGTCATAAATAGTTTTGTTTTATTATATTGAATAATCTTGTTGGTGAACTAGTCTTGGTGCGAAATCTAGTCTCTTTCATTTGATTTTTAACGAGAAGCTGCTGATTTATGAAGATTCCGTGAGCTGAGTGGGTTGGTTCTCGCCCGTGGTCCAAAGCTCTGTAACTTTGTGGATTGGAGAGGATTGAAGGTTGTTTACAGAAGGTAATGCTTACTGATCTGGTTGCCCATGCTGGCAATAAAATGGCTTATGATGTATATTGTGCAATTGGTAATTGCTGGTATTATGTTTTAGTTTTGCTCTCTTTGAGCCCTAGTTGTGATGTTTTCTATGTGGAAAATGTTGATGCCTGATACTTGTTATCATTGTAACTTTATCCAGTCAAATTAATGGTTTATTGAATCATATACTATATTTTGTAATTGAATGTTATGAAAATGGTTTAATTTTATGGGAAGTTTTATTCGATATTATTATAGGAGTCAGCTAGATCTGCAGTGGAGTTAGCTTTTAAGAGTTTCCCAGAAGTAGAATGTAAGTGGGGTGATGTTGGTCTTGATGAAATTATTAAGGATTCCTCAGTTGTTGGAGTTGTTGTTGTTCTTGCTGGCCAGATTCAGGTCTTTCTTTCTCTCTCCTCTTTTGTTGGTATATTATTTTTTTTTTTATATTGCCTTGATGATGAAATCATTTCAGTAGTGTATAGAAGCTGATCATGTACTATCTAAGTTGTTCTGTCATAAATTTTGCTATGTAAAGAGTTAAGCTTTTTGCATTTTGGTAATGAGTTAAAGCAATGTCATAGCTTTTCTGAAAGTTTCAGATGCTCCATTGCATAATATTTTCTGTGCAAGAATTCACTATTGTGTTATGATTTATTCTGTGTATTACAGGAGTCAGCTAGATCTGGCTTTTTGAGTTTGATTTGTTCTGTTTATTCTCTACATATCATGGTTGTGCATATATTTCTTGACGATTGTGTTATGAGATGTAAGAATTCACACACTTTTTATTTTCATTTGACGTGCAGGCATTGTGGGCTTTGGGAAATGTTGCTAGTGACTCTCCAAGTTGTAGGGATCTAGTATTGAGTCATGGCACTCTATATTTGTATTAAAAACATAATTTGTAATGAAAAATGATAGTCTTATATATATATAACTATTTGTGATCATTTGGGACAAAAAAATGCAAAAAAAAAAAAAAAAAAAAAAATTCACAAGGGCTGCGGTTTTTAGTAAAACCGCAGCCCTTTATCCATAGTTAAGGGCTGCGGTTTTGAGAGATAACCGCAGCCCTTAATAATTAAGGGCTGCGGTCAACAACCGCAGCCATTCCAAAATGCTAAGGGCTGCTAGGCCAATGGCTGCGATCAAAAAAACGTAGCCCTTAGGCCACTTTTGACCGCAGCCCTTGGCCTTTTTTCCTCTAGTGTGTGATCATGTAATTAATGTACATTCGATTTCTTCCCAACCCGTTGGGTCATGTAAAAAGTTTAATAATTTTTCTTTTTCTTCCTTCTCTTGTGGATATAACTTTTTCTTTGATTTTCCTGTTTGCAGGTCTTGTAGAGAATTAGAACTAATTTATTTTACATTTTATTTTGTATATTATTTACTTTTTTGTGAGATGCATGCAGATGCATTTGACAAACTACTAAGGGCTTTGATGAGCTATTCATGGGGGGCAGCACAAGTTTTCTAACCCTATTTCTTTTTATTTTTACTTTTAGATTTAGGACATTCTAATTTTTCATTTAATTACTAACTTCTCATTTTTGTGCAATTTGTGATCTAGGGGTTGAGTTCCTAATTTCATTCATTGCGATTAACTCCTAGGTACTCGATCTTATGATGGCTGAGGAGGTTCAACTCTGGGTTTTCACCCACAACACTTTTGGTATACTCTTTCCTTTCCCCCTGTTCAAGTTTTTGAGAGTTATATCTCTTTTTTGCCATTTATTTTGGTTTAACTTCATTGTGTGATTGAGGAAGTTGATCCTGTTATGTGGTTGTGGATGTTTCTCTTTCCCTTCTCCTCCCTATATTTCTTTGTCACATTGAGGACAATGTGTTATTTAGCTTGGTGGAGGATTTACTTTTTGGGTCATAACTTTGCACATATTTTCGTTTAGGTTCATTATATATTTTATTTCTTCTGCATATTTGCATATTTTGGCTTTGTGGGTATGCCGTCTGAAAACCTTCACGAGACCTTACTCGTCCACTAGGGCAGCCTAGGGGTTTAAAGGGCTTGTTGCACATGCTAAGTGCAATCGTGATTGCTACGAAAGTGAGTTAGGATTTATTGCTTTCTTAGTATTAGGAGCATTTTAGTTTAGTTTTGCATTTTTGTTGCATTCATACAAGAAATATATGTTTTAATTCATGACATTGATAACTCATGAGATTTGGGCATATCTTGTATATTGTAATTAAATTTTATAAGATTGAGTTAGTCTTCATTGACCGCCTCGTGGTATGATTGTTCTGCAACTTGAATGGATTTGTGGTAAGATTGGTTGACATTCCCTAAGAAAGACTTGATTTTACTCGGTAAGCATAAGCCTAGTGAGGATTTTTCAAGCGTTATAGACTGACACATCTACATCAGTCTTTTATATTTTGTTGTGTGATAGTTCCTCATGAAGTGTACGTGACTCTTGAACTTGCCTTGGCACTCTTTGAGACTTATGTGGCATATGCATGTGTTGATATGATTGAGGCGTTCTTTTCATTGTTTTGAGCCTTCAAACATTTTTCTTTTCATATATATTATTCCCTTTAATTAACCCATGTTGAGCTTTTGATATCCCATTCTCTTGATCAACCTACATTACAAGCGTCTCGCCTTTTATGATTTCTCTACCAAAGCCTTGCTAAGTGGAGTAGCATTAAAGTTCATGTTTTGAGCTTGTGTTTGTGGTTTTTCGGTAATTATTGGAAGAAAATATGTTGAAAGAAAAAATGCTTAAAATTATAGTGTGAAAGTGCAAAATGAAAAGAATGATGAAAAAGTTGTGAAGAATAATTCTGAAAAATTGAAAAAAAAAAGAAAGAAGTGAAAAAAAAGATTGAATAAAAGGTGAAATAATGTTTGTTGGAGTTGATAAGGTTGGGTATTATCTTGATTTATTAGCAATGTATTGTTGAACTTCTAGTAGAAGTTTTTGTGGCATTTGCATCTAATGGCCATAGATGTTAAAGTGTTATTTTCTCCGCTAGTTGGCTTTTAGCACCACATTCCCAAATATTTTCCTACCCTTACCTTAGCCACACTACAACTCTTTGTAAGTCATCATGATCTACATGCATGTTTTCGCCAGTTTTAAGTGGATAATGAGACGATAGTCAAGTTTAAAGAAAAATATTTCATTTGAGTCGACTTGGTATATGATTGAGTGAAAAAATTATTACCCATAAACACATGAGAGAAAGTGTGCTTGACTAAAGTGAGGTTCATCGAGTTTAATTAATTGAGTCTTGCTTGGGGGAAGGTTTGTGGTTTGCCATGGTGAGTCAAGTTGCGATTACATTACTTTATATGAGGTGTGATTTGTGGTCGATCTTAGTCTAATCTTATAATTATAATATCTTTCATATGCCCGAATTTTATGTCTTGGAGATTTTTTTTTTGATAAGCAAGATTAGTATAAGCATCAAAACACGAATACACCTAACTCAAGGCATGAAGACAAACCTTCACTGCCAAGAACAAAACAACAGGCTACAGTCAGCCTAACTCACCTGCTCAAAAAAAGAGCTGTATACCAACTACTATCACCACTCCTAATTCTTCTAGGTAATATACAATTGATTCTATTATGCACATCTGTTTTGATAGTTCTAACTACTGTATCTATACTTTTTACAGTATCGTACCACAATGCATTATTTCTTTCTTTCCATATATGGTACACTAAGCATATCAAGATCGTATAGTGAACTTCCTTCCTGAACTTACTTATCTTCATCCTGTGCACCCCTTTGATCATCATGGGGATGTTCTTTGGTCATTTATACATGCCAACCCATTGAATGACACGCTGCAAGCATTCCTTACTGAAGTGGAATTCAAAGAAAAGGTGTGTATGACTCTCAACAGTCATCTCACATATCATACACTTATTGTCCTGCGTAATTCCCATTTTCAAAGCTCATTTTACTCTTCCCTTGAATTTCTAGTTTGGATTGCTTGAGGACAAGCAATAGTTTAGCTTGGGGGAGTGTGATAAATGCATATTTACATCATTTAGTTGCATATTAAGGTGCATTTTCATGTAGCATTAGAGCAATTACATTGCATTTATGCATATTTAGGTCCCTTTTTATAAGCTACGATGCTTTCACGGGTTGTTTGGTCTTTTGATGTAATCTCAGGTACTTTGGACTCCTATTTGAGGATATGATGATTAATTCACTTGGATGACCTTCAAAACGATATATCATGTACCCAAAACGGATCGGAAGTGAAGAAGATACACACGACTTTGTGTACTTGTGCGAAATATGACACCTCTGCACCATTTTACCCATAAATTTTGACAAAAGAATGATAATAAGGTAATTCCAACTGGGTTGGAATCTAGACTTCAAGATATTTCCTACGATATATTACATGTGCAAAACAAAGCTCTGGATCAAAAGTTATAGCTGTTCAAAGTTGAGCTGAAGCCCCTGCCTCGCCCGCACGCCCGTGCGGATTTATGCTCGACCGTGCAACCTGCAATCAAAAGCCACGAATGGTTCTGCCTTGGTCGCACGACCGATTGAGATTTCGCTCTACCGTGCACGACCCTGCACGCCCGTGCCCGTAGTTGCTTGCCCGTGCAACCTGCTGTAATGTCGTATCTTCCGCGTGACCTAACTTATGTCGGTTTATATTAATCTTAGCTTATGAATAGGACTTTAAACATTATTTTGAGCAGCTTAGATGTTATATCATCATTATTAGTTTATACCTAGGGTTTTTAGACAGAGAAGTTAGAGAGAGAAACTTGTAGATCTTCATAGTTCTTCAAGACTCCACCTTAATTCAAGTATCTCTTTTCTTCTTCTCTTCTCCTTGGTTTCTATTATAATATTTTATTATTCTTCTATATATTTATTTATTTCAATTATGCTTTCATAGTTTTATAATCTATGGTTAAGTTGAACCCTAGTATGATTTAATTCATGATTATTGCTTTACATTCTCAAATTAATTGCTTAATTGTTCTTGCTTAATTGATTGTGCATATTCGAATACTAGATTAGGGATAACTAGTATTGTTATGATTCCATTGTCTTCATCACAACGGGAGTTGGGCTTTGACGGATTTGAATATTTCAATTAAGGACATGAAGTTCTCCACGGGAGTAGGTAGAATGGATTGTTAGGAAGTTAGAGTGCCGCGTTTAATGTCTTTAATTTGCATGATTCCACGGGAGTAGGCTTGAGTGCATATTAGGGAAGCCATAGATACTCGGGAGAGGTTTATGGTATTTTAGAGGGTGTACTTTTCCTTGTGATCATTTAATCAATTAGTTTGGGGTAGGAAGTATTATTGTATTAATTCATGCTAGTGGGGATACTTAACTCTAGAGTCTTTTATTTTGATATTGATTAGTATAGTTTATTCCACCATCATTGATATCAATCTCCTTTAGTCTTACCATTGTTTAAGAACTAATCATATAACAACTTTCTCTCTGTGGTATCGACCCTGACTTACCCTACTACATAGTTAGGAGGATTAGTTAGGTTATTTATTTTTGTTATGTGCGCGACACGCCTATCATGGCCCATAAGGCCCGACGCACATAGCCAGCGTGGTAGGGTTTTAAAAAAGCGGACTTAATTAAGAAAATGAAAGGAAGCGGGCTATGTGCGTCGCATGGGCTATAAGGTCCGACGCACATTGTACCCTCATACTATCTGTGTCGTATGGACACTAAGATCCGACGCATAATGTTGGATACGCAAAAATTATCTTTCATGATTTGCATCGAACATTGATCAGGGTCCGACGCATATGAATTTCTTACGTCGAATGTGGGACACATCCAACGTAAATAAATCATGATTTGCGTCGGACGCCATGAATCTTCGTCGTTCTACCTGTTGTGCGACGCAAATCAGGATACGCAAATCAACTGTTTTCTACTAGTTAATGTAGGATAATGTATAGAATTGAGTTAATATCTTTTTTTGGAGCAACTATCTCGTTTGAATTCTAATCATTCTCACTACCTTCTTTATTTACTTCTTCTAAATCTACACCTCTAACATCTTCACTCTTTTTCCTCCCCCTCCTCCCACCAATCCTATCCAACATGTGACAGATGTACTAAAAGCTTCTCTAGCACTTTAACTTATATTACTCTCATGATGTTAGTGCTCCATTTATTTTCCCCCAACAGGAAAAGAAAGTTTATCAATCAACAGAATTGAGTACCACCACAGTTTGTCCCAACATTCATACATTTTCCTGTCTGAAAGACTGCATCTAGAAGCTTCAAAAACATACGGTTGTTTCTAAGTTCTGCACATGTTGCCTATAATATAGACAAATATCCTCATTAACATAAGAATCATAATATGGAAGAAAGTCCACAGTTTCCAAAACAATGTTACAGTATATGCTTATTAAGCTTGCCTCCAATGTTTCAAAAGACTTCCGAAGATAATCAACTTCGGAAACAAAAGTTGCAATGTAAAGCATAACTTCAACTCTCTTAAATACGGAAGGTACATGATCGAGTAATGCCTTGAGAAACTTCTCTGCCGAACCAAGCTTCAAAGGTGATTCATCACTATACTCCTTGATTTCGTGTCTTCCTCATTGGTTAGGACCCATCTTTAGTAAACTTTCAAGAAGCTCTGTTTCAAGGGCATTTACATTACCTATTATCGAGAATGGGAAGGTGTAAGGAGATTTCATAAACCCATACAGTATGTACACCAAAAATAAATAAAAGAAAAATCTAGTGAAGGGGAAAGGCTATTGGCTAATTCCCACCTCTGAAACAGAACAAAGAAATCAATACTTAACAAAATCTTGCCTCTACCAAATTGAAACTATTCGTATGCTTGTAGGCGTGTTTTTATTTCGCCTACGCGGTATGAGCGCGTATTAGATTTGACTACCCCACTGTTAAGGTTTTATTGAAAATTGTTTTGTATTGAAAGAAGTCGCCAACCATTCTTTTTAGGAAGAATCATAAACCTAATTGGATATGGGAAAATCATAGGGACAAATTATTCAATGTAGATTTCCCCGTCATGACTCCATAGATGGTCAAAATGAACCAGAGATTGAGTTCGGGGGTGAGGGTACGAATATAGTCATAATGAACCACATTCGTCCAAAGTTGGCCTCTACTAAATATCGATTCATTGCAGATTTTATGCCAAAGAATAATCATATAATATTTTTATACTCGCTAAAAATATTTAGTCTAAATTAGTTCAGGAAACACATAAAAAGACTATTTTTTTAGTGACATGTTATTAGGCAATCAATATTACAGGAAACCTAACAGGTTGTCCAAATTAATCTGATTAATGTTAGAACAGTTCTTTAGGTCTTGTTTAGCAATAATAACATGTGGGGTTATAAAAGCAATAAAGCAGGACAATCATGTAATATGCATATAATGATCATGCAAGCATATAATATACAAAGGCAAGAATAATAATAATGAATAAAGAAAAGAGATTAGAATGTACAGTAGAACGATTATTACTTAAAGATCTACATCATGAAATAAATTGTTAGTAACTTCAAAGCAATAATATGGAATTTATTCAAGGATCATCAGGATTATACCTATGCGGCTTAGATTGAGGAGCGCAACGATCTTTAGACGGAGCAATCGTGGAACCAAGAACGCAGTGATGAAGAATTGATTGAAAGTATTGAAATTAGTTGAGTGTTTGAGTGTTTGAGTATTCGAAGTATGTTTCGGAGTATTCGAGATAATTTTGTGTGCGTGAAATAATAATATGAAAAGCCGTCCGTAATTCGGAAAATTACGGGTATTTATAGAGAAAAGAAAACTTGCGCCTCATGCAAGCCCTGCGCCAGGTGCAGGCCTACGTGGCAAGTGCAATGCCACGCGTCAGGCGCACATTGGTGTGCCTGACGCAGCCAGCGCAATCAGGTTTAGGCACGTGTAAACGCGTTTTTGAAAAGATAGAAAAGAAAGTTGCGTCTCACACAGGACTTGCGTCCGACGCAGGACTCTGTATGAGTCACGAAATCTACGTGCCAGGCGCTCATTGGCTCGCCTGACGCGTTCTGGCCTTTGCGCCGGACGCACGTGGCGCGCTGTCCGGCGCATATTTGGGCATATTCAAGCATATTCCTTTGTGCGTCTTTCGAAGATACCTTTTCTATCCCTAAAATTCCGGAGATTGAATTTTACGGACTAAAAATCTGATCTGTTTATCAAAGATAATAAAAATGATTATGAAAAATATCTATTAAAATAATAAATATTTAATTGGGCTTTTAAAATGGACTTAAAACATTTTATGGGCTTTAAAATTACAATTAATCATCATGGACAATTAATTGGGCTTTGAAATATCATTTCAAAACACATTTTGATTGGTTCTTTAGATGGCTCTTCCGTTGGGTCGCGCCAACTAATGTCGCGGTATGTTTCATCATTGGATCCTTAAATGGGGAGACACGATTATGTATCTACAATGCTATAACAAGATTTTTATTCCAACGGGATGCATGAAAAGCAAGCCAGAAGAATTAACATGGTGCTTATACTAAGCTGACATAGAAATTCCTGACAAGAAAATAATTAACAGCTTTCTACTATATTGGTACAGAATGGAAAGAGAGATACTGGATTTTTGCAACTATTAAATGTATGCAGTGACAAGAAGAACCATATCCATTAAGTGACAAATAAAAAAGGAATATTGAAATTAAAGTGGCTAAAGTTGAAGCAGCTCCACCCATTTCCACTCATAGAAATAGACAATTTCTCGACATTATTGTTTAAACTTAGAACATAGAGCAATCTAATTGTAGGTAAACTACAGATAGTACGATAATTAAGTATAGATTAAAGATAGAGCCAACACCAAATAATAGTGAAGACACTATGAATTAAGAATCCTATATTAAAATATGATAGACGCGAGTAACAAATCATCATCGATTAGAAACCAAAGGAAATTACAATACTACAAGATAAATTAAAGAGGAAAGAGAGAAACCGTTGAGTGTGTTTCTAAATTAATTTACCAGAAACCACTAATTTCATATGACAAAAACATCATCGTCATGAAATCTTATCCTAATTAAATGAAAATACAAAAACACAAGTCAAAAATGACGCTTACAAAATAGATCTACTCTTTATGCCTCAGGACAAAATTGGAGTTCGTCACATCTTCCTCTGTAAAAAGAAAACATAAAACAATGCATGAGATGACAGTAGAATAATAACCTATCATTTGTGAAGAAAGAAGAAGGGTTTAGAAAAGAAGTGATACACATTGATAACACAGAAATGGTATTCTCTCTCGTTGCTCACAAAACCAATTAAGCAAATTGAAATATCAAAGCAGAGATAAAGAAAAGGAGGAGATGAGAGGAGAAGGATGTGGTAGAGAGGAAAATCTGGAAAAAAAAAACAGAAAGAGGAGAGGAGACCAGGAGTTTGAACGATAGAGATGTGTGGTCCAGATGTGAAAATCCTTACGTACAGTAAATATCAAGCTTTTATCACCCAAATCACTATTGTAGTGAATAGTTGAAACTTCCTACTTTTAAAGGGGTGGATTAGTACTTCATAATTTATACATTCTGCATAGAAAATCTTATTTCTCCTTTTCACATTCTCAAATCTACGTTTTATATCATTAGTATCTTTGATTATGTGTTAGTATAAAAATAATAAAAGTTTGATTTTAAGTGCTGCTTAACACCTAGCGATGCTTGTAGAGTTTAGAGTCGGATTGTGGCAGCCGGCTCCAAATTAAATAATTACGTACATTAAATAATGAATGAAGTTCAAGTACAATTTGACTTAAATTTTCCATATTAGGCATTGATAAATTTTTTAGTTTCTAATTGTTGATTGTGCTCTTATGCTTTTTTCTGTTTGTGGATTACTAAGCATGAAAATCCTTCTGAGGACATTATGCCAACTTTACAAATTTACAATTGTTAGGAAACGCGTATTTGAGCCTTGAATTGTTTCTGTGTTTAATGAGTGTTTCGATGTCTAAACTTGTCCTCATTACATCTACACATAATAACTATGGACTTTTTGGGTTTTTTTCCTTATAACTAGTTGTTAACCCAGACGATTTGAGGTTGTATACCCCTTCATACACCTCAAGAGTCGAGAGCAAATTGCTACTTTATCTTACAAATCTTCATATGTCAATTGTGCAAAGTTCTTTCAACAGTTCTTAACATATGCAATCGATTTATGCGAGTGTGTTGTTATGATTTGGTTTTGAAATTAGAAGCAATATGGTTTGCAACTCTGAGTTAAAACCTTCAAAATTAACATGTAAGTAATATATACTTTTAAATTTTTTTTAAAAATAGAAATATAATCTTGTCTTTCAATAAAAAAAATTTTCCATAAAGACTAATATGAGATTGTTAGGTATTTTGTTAGTGCATTTGTATTTCAAATGAGAGATTATGGGTTGGAGTCTTAACATGCACATTTTTATTGTTTAATTTGTGTCATTTGATTAGGGGAGGGGAAGGGGGCGGAAGTACATATGGCAACATGACAATTTTTTACCTTTTGTTTTAGAATATAAATCCAAGATAGCATATGTGAGGCCTTTAAGGTTTCACATAACCCACATTTAAATAGAGTTGCTTCAGCTTAATATTTCCGGAACATCCTTGTCCTAACTTATCCTTCACCATCTTCGTAATACCTGAATAATTTCATAAAACCAGGAAAAGGGAAAACACATAAAATAAACTAAAATGAGTTGAAAACTCAGTAACTTCACTCCAGCCCGTAAAAACGGTTTTAGTTCGTAAACATTTTCACATATAAGCATACATTTTAACACTTTAGTAATTATTGACATAGAGCATTATCGTTGGCATTGAATAGTCTGCTGGCAAGGACCATTTACGTGACTTTAGTTCATTGGCAAGTACAGGCTTTGGACAGAGCGTAACTTTCGTAATTCGTAACATTAACATATGACCATTTTGGTCCGTATCGTACATCGTAAACAGAATTCCTCCACCTGTAACTCGCCCACTTACCAAATCAGTTCATGACTCCAAGCCAGCAGAACCATCCACTACTTATTATCATCACTTATCAGACATCATATATTCTTAATTCTGAACCATCCATGAATCGTATAACCATAATTCATTAACAGAGCCATAAACATGACATTTCATAACATGCATAAACATCGTCACATCATGACGTATCTCATCATGCGACATACAGATTGTAACACATAATCATATCATCACATAGTCTTATTAGCACATTTAAGCATATCATTACACACAACATTTACAGGCAAGCATAATAGATGGACATGATGGTCACACGTAACACGTACGGGCAAGCATGATAGCTGGACATGAACATTACCTCAACCGCTTATTCCTTTCCTTTACTCCTTAGGTATCGTCATAATTTAACCTCCATGAGTCATAACCTCCTCAAATTCATAGCTCTGAGATAGCATAGCAAATAATTAGATATTACTTATTAAACCCACAAAAAAAAATCACTCCTAATTCTTATAGCCTTAGAAATTATGTCAAAGGTCATTACTAGTTAAACTAATATTTTAACTCAAAAAGGTTTAGCTTGGAAACAACCTTGAATGCAACTAATACCCTTTCACGTATAATCTCATAAATACTACATGGTTTGTAATCTTCTAAGTCATTTTGTAACTAACATCAAATGGGCTCAATAAATAGTACCTGTCACGACACTTCTTTCACAAATAGGAAACAATTAGCTAAGTTTGTATGATTGGGTGAGAGAAGGGAGCAGCAAGAGTGTAGCTCGACAGCGGCAAGTGGCGACGCGGCAACACAGGTGGTGGTGCGACTTGGCAGAGGTGCCGGTTAGATGAGGCACCGGTGGCGGTGCGGGTTAAGCTAACCCAAAAACAGGGGAGAGAGAGAGAGGGTGATGTACATTTGAAGGTGGGTGACTGATGTGTCCAAGTTATCCGCCAATCTTAGGCGGATTTCGGGTCGTTTTTGGTGTCGGTTCGAGCTTAGTTTCGGGATTTAGGAGAGTTTTGATGTTAGGAGGTGTTGTCGGAGGATGTTGTGTTTTGAGGAGTCGAGGGAGCGGTTTGCATGGTGGCGTAATCAAGGGCCGATCTTGGTCCTCCGATCACTTTTTGTGCCCCGGGGTCCTTGTCCTTGGTTCCTTTATGGCACATCTTCCGAGGCTTCCGAGCTTTGTTCGAGTTCCGAGTCCGAGTTCCGAGTTCGAGTTCCGAGGTCCGTGGTTCAAGCTTCTTGGTTTGCTCGTCGTCCGAGGATCGTCTTCACTCTGGGTCTGTAGCTTCATGGCTTACTCAAAAGCCAAGTTCTCCTCTTTTTCCTCTTTGTGCTCTGTTTTGGCGGTTTTGAGGCAGACTCAACGTCGCGACCCGTGATCAGTGTCGCGAGTCGCGACCTGCCCATTGTCGCGAGTCGCGAGGGTTGTCGCGAGTCGCGACCCCTGTGTCGGCTGCTTCTTTTGTTTTCTTTTCCTCCCTTGGAGGGTTAGGTTATGAAGTTTTAGTTTTTAGTTTTTAGTGAGAGCAACTAGAGAGAGAAAAAAAAGAAGATTTCTTTCTAGGGTTTATTCCTCTCTTCTTTTGTAGAATTGTAATGAATCCTATGGCTTGGCTAGCTTAAACATCTATCTTGGATTTGGTTGTTGAAGCTCTAATCTACTTGTGAGAAGTTCTTATCCTCTACTTTCTCTATGATCATTGTGATGCTTCTTGTATTTAATTTCATGATGTTTGCATAATCTTTGCTAGGAACGTTACTAGTATTGTTGTGTGATTCATCTAATGCTAATTCTAGGTGCATAATCGGATTGTTGTGTTCCTAGCTCCATGTAGCATACTAGGTGTTCGATTAAATGCTGAACATTAATCTTTTGCACTTAGAGAAGCATTGCTTATTATTTGAATGTTATTGCTTTAATAACATTAGTAATCCTATCGTGTTCCTCAACCTTAATGCTACTTTGGTTTGGACTTAAGTGCGATTCATTTGAGTTAAGGCATAGTAAGAGCGGTTCAAACCACGCGGATCGTGTGTTTAGCCACGATCTAGGAGGATAGAAGTCTAGACTTCTCGGTAGGTGACCATAGGAAGTGTCGGGGGTTAAGATTTCGTGATCACAAACTAGGTTAGGGTGGATGCTAATCGAGTCCAAGATCTTTTTATATTGTAATCTCTTCATATTTTAATACTGTGCTTAGTTTAGCCTGCTTGTATTGTTCCAAAACCCCCCAATTCGGTTACTTTGGCCTTAGCACATACTAGGGTCCTTAATTCACTAATTTCCGATCAAGTTCCATTGTTCCCTGTGGATACGATCCCTACTTCCATTATACTTGTTTAGTATGCATGAGAGTAGGTTAATTATATTTGGTTAGGAGTACACGGCAAACGCCTACCAGTGACAATGGCTATTTATATTTGAGGAGTTTCTACACAACTTGAAAACTATAGGTTGAAGATAACTATGGAGGTTGATGAAGAGAATTTGTGTTTCAATTGTTCTCTTGTTGTGGCAGCCATTTAATGGTTTGGGAAGAAAATTTTGAAGTAACTTAATTTGCCATGGAAAGAGAGGAAGGACAATGGAGGGAGAAGTGAAAGTCAAACTTGAGTTCAACTTGACTACTACATCCTTCTTCTTTTCTTCTTTTCTTTTTCTTATTTTCTTCCTTTTGTTTTTTGGTTGCAAAACTCATATTTTTGGGTAGGATGAAACTTGGGATTGAAGCTTAAATGTTTGGACTTTGGCTAAAATCATTGACCCAAAATTCATATAGGAAAAACATTAGTACTATAAACTACATTATATTTTAAACCATTACCATCAATATCACTTATTTAAAGTAAATATATTTATTTTAAAATAATAACCTTAACCATAATCATCTCGGAAAATTTTAGGACGCAATTAAACTAATAAACATAATTAGTATCTATTAAAACGAGATTAAGGTTCGGGTATTACTCATAAGACCCGCTTTCCCTTTTTATTTCAAACCCTAAGAATTCTCGAGAATTCATTTTCTTCCTTCACGCTGTCACTCCTCTCACTCTCTCTATCCCTCTTTCTTTCTCATACCCTACCAGCACTTCTTCTCCTCTTTCTTCCTTCACAATTCACAGTGGTTTACGAATTGACACATTTACGAATTCACAATTCATCAACACATTTACGAATTGACACAGATGAAATCTCCCTAATTCATTTTCCCCAAATTGAAGAAGATCGAGAATTCACTGCTATTTTTACTAATTCACTGCAATTTTCTCAAATTCAAGAACGAGAAGATCGAGAGTCAAGAACGAGAAGTTTGAATTTCAAGAACGAGAAGAAAGATCGAGAATTGAAGAAGAGAATTCTCAAATTCGAAGATCGTGAATCTAGAAACGAGTGGGCTGGGGTTTCGTTTGGTGTTTGCCGATCTAGAATTGACGGTGGTGAAGGTTAGGTTATTTACAAATTTTTGTATTTCTTAATTAGTTATTGAGAGATTTGTTTTTACGAATTCCAAATATTTCTTAATGTTTCTTAATGGTTTTTTTTGTATTATATTTGTTCTGAAATTCGAAGATCGAGAATATACAAATTCTTGCATTCAATCTGAAATTCGTTTTTTTGTCTGTTGTTTTTGAATTGCAGATATGAATTATATTTGTTTTTGTATTATATTTGAATACTACATATTCTGTAATTTTCATTTTGAATCTCGTTATATCAATAAGTATTCCTGATTTCCTATACTCAAAAGTTGAATCTCGTTTCTCGTTTCATTGTTTTTGTATATCTTTTTTTTTTGCTAAGTAAGAGAGGTATATAATCACTTCAAGAAACAATTTACAACCTAAACAGCCAAACAGGCTAAATCAAACTATACAGTATGATCTTTGATTTTCTCCCACCATGTTCTATCTGCTACTAACATCTTCTGTGGCAACACATAATCAATCCTCATAACAATCATCTGCTGCAGAGTCTTTGTAATTTTCTCCACTCTCCAAACAACACCGTTCCAAATAGCTTCATTCCTAGCCCACTAAATCATATAAACCAGAACCATAATCGTTGCAGCCATTACTCTCTTCTGAAACCTGGTTCTCTTGATCCTGCTCAAAAATAAAATAATTATGTGAAAATTATCATGAGTACTCCTTATCCCCATCCAATTATGCATCTGTTGCAGACATTACTTTGCATACTGACATTTAAAAAATAAATGCTCATGGCTCTCTGTATTCTATACGTACATCTGACAGCAATCATCAACAACCACCCTATTTTTGTGAAGTCTATCTATAGATCTTAATTTGCCTTTAATACACAACCAACCAATAACTCTGTGCTTTGGGACAACCAATCTATTCCAGATATATGCATCCTAGTGCATCTTTTCAAATTCACCCATCAACATATCATACATCTTCCTCACACTGAATTTGTGCATTTGCTGCAAATCCAGCACAGTCACATGTGCTTTAATTTCCTCATTAACAGCACAGATTTGTTTCCAATACCAACAACAGTCAATTAGTGGCTTGTAGCTCCACCAATTATTCTCCCTCACATACACTAAGTGAATTCATTTAATCCATAGATTATCTTGTTTGGTTGCTATTGCCCACACATATTTAGTAATGGCAGCCCTATTCCACTCTTTAACTCTTCTAATACCAATTCCACCAGCAGCCTTTGGAGTGGACACTTCCTCCCAATAAATATTCCCTGGCTTTGTACTGTAATAGGAACCACTCCACAGAAAGGACCAACAAATCCTCTTTATTGCAGTCAGCACATATCTTGGTAGAATAAAAGCTTAATCCCAGTACTGATGAATACTTAGCAAAACTGAGTTAATCAACTTCACCCTGCCAGCATAAGAAATATTCCTGCTACTCTAAACTTTGACTCTACCGCCCATCTTATCCACCAAACTCTCACCTTCAGCCACTGAGATTCTCTTTGCACAAATAGGTACTTGGAGCGGCGCTTATTATGAGCAAAACCAAACACATCTTTTATTATCTGAATCACATTGTGAATTATAAATATTTCATGAATAAAGGCCCCCTGATTTTCTGCTATTATATCGGGTAAGACCAATTTTAGTCTCGCTACACAACATCTTTGTGATGCATTTATAAAACACATTGCAACGAAGGCTATAGGTCTAAATTATGTAACATTGCAAGGACAACTCACTTTAGGGATCAAAGTGAGAATAGTTGCATTAAGCTCCTGGAAGAAGCTTACCGGATTCAAAGAAGTTGAGTATTGCACCAGTCACTTCCTCTCCTATAATATGCCAGGCATCTCTGAAAAAATAACCACCAAAGCCATCTAACCCTGGTGCTTTCTCCCCAGCGATTGAGAATAAGGCACTCTTGACATCATCAGCTGTAAAGGGTTGCTCCAAAAAAGTACATTGATCATCTGTGACCCTATGACCCATATTCATCACTTCAGAGCTTACTCTCTTCCTATATATGTAAAGTGACACCTAAAAGCTTCTTATAATACTCCAAAAAAGTACCATTTACATCTTCCACACCTTCCTGCCAAACTCCTTCAGCATCATGAATTGCATATATGGTATTTCGAATTCTCCTTACTTTGATCGACTGATGAAATAAGGTGGAGTTTTCATCCCCATCTTCACACTAAGCAAGCTTTGCTTTTTGAGCCAATAAGGACAAGTATTGCACATGAACTTTCTTGTAATGCTGAGCAGCACTCCTTTAAGTCTTCTGTAAAAGCTCATTACCAGGTTGTTCATGAACAACCTTTGGACAATTGGCAAACTCCTTTTCAGCTGCCAAATCTGCACACTGAATATCAGAAAAACCACTTGCATTCAACTTCTTGAGATCACCCTTAATCTTCTTCAGTTTTTGTATATCTGAATTTCATTTATTTGGATGTTGTTTATTGTGGGTCTGATATGATTCATAAAATTAATTTTTTTAATAAAAAAAGCGATTTGCGTCGGATTAAGGGCCATATCCGACGGAAATTATCCTTATTTGCGTCGCACATAGCCCGCATACGACGCATATAGTCCACATGCGACGCACATAGTCCATGTTGGGTGCTGCAGATGCTAGGCTCAAGGAGTCATAAGCGTCGAACATATCCTATTGTCCGACGCAAATACCTTCATATCTGGATCGTGTCCTAATCCGACGCAGATCTACTATCCCAAATTTGCGTCGACGCCTGTAGCGTCGGACACATGTCCGACGCAAATGAGGGTTTGGCATCCGACGCAAATCGTTGATTCTGTACTAGTGCATGCTCGCTGATAAGTCAATAATAGTTTATATTTTAGGTGCATTTTTAAGTCTCATTTAGCTTAGTTTAGAGCATTTAGGACTAACTCTTGCATTATTTTGGCTTCTTTTAGTTCTATGTTACTTCACGAGGTATTTTGTGGTGTTTGAGTTAATTTTCAAGTTAATCAAACATATTAAATATCTTGTGACGAGTTGGGAATGACATGGACATGAAGATAGGCTAAAGTAGGTCAATACGGGCGTGTCATATTGACACGTCCGTGTCATTTCGCTGGGATCATAAACAAACGCTGCTGGAACCTTATTTTCAAGGTGACACGTCCGTGTCATATTTGACACGTCCATGTAACGCTGCACTTCACATCTCAGTTGCTACTGATATCAGCTTCCCAGGGCAACACGTCCGTGTCAAATGTGACACATCCGTGTTGCTTCATTTTTCCGAAATCCAGAACTTTGGTTCTTGCGACTGATTTTGTATTATCAAGTCGACACGTCCGTGTCACATTTGACACGTCCGTATCGATCTGCTTTCTTTCGGATTTTTATTAAGTTGTTTTTATTATTTTAGAAAACTATAAATGTCTTTTTAGTGAATTTATTTCGGCACTTAGGTTTTAATTATTCAGTTTTAGAGAGCTTTGAGAGAAAAACTCCATTGTTAACTTGAGATCTATAATTTTGCTACCTTGGATTATTTTTATTGAAGTAAAAAACTAAGTTTTCTAATTCTCTCTCTTTATTTATTATCATGTTGACTTATTTATTATTGAATTATTTTGTTATTGCAATTAAGAGTGAGTAGTTCCATAATCTAGGGTTAAGTTGAACCCTATCAATGTTTAATGCATGAATTTCCCCCTAATCCCAATTTAATGTGATTAATTGTCCATGCTTGATTGAATTGTATTTATTTTCATTATCATACTAGGGATAGGTGATATTGAAGTGAGTCCTTATGTCTTGTTTTCAATGAGTATTGAATCTAGATGGATTGGTGGGTTCAATCAAGGGTATGAATATCTCTATGGGAATAAGTTGATAGGATTACTAGGAATTTATATTGTGATGCTTTGCTTAATGTCTCTTTTCTTGCATGATTCCATGGGAATAGGTTTGAATGCTTGATTAGAGTAGCCATTGGTACTCGGGAGAGGCCTTTAGTATTTTTAGAGTGCATTCCTTTTGGATAATTGATTACTTATTGGGATGAGAACTATTCATGTATTGCTCGTGCTAGTGAGGATGTTAAATTCTAGATGCTTTTATCAATTGAGTTCATCTTGTGTGTTATTGTTATTTGTTATAGTTTAGTGTTAGTATTAGTCTAGTATCCATTTTCACCATTATTGTTTGTCACGTGTTTAGTTAGATTTAGTCTAGATAGCTAGTGTTTGATATCGTTCGTCTCGTGGATTCGACCTCGACTTGCTCGCTACATGGTTAGGAGATATAGTTAGGAAATACTTTTATTAGGTGCGCGACACGCCTATCAAATTTTGGCGCCGTTGCCGGGGAGATAGTTGTTTTATTTAGTTTTTATTGTTGGTGAGACTAGAGTGTATAATTTTTTTTTCCTTTCTTTTGTGAATATTTTTTTTTCCTTTTTCGCATCATGGAGTCATATTATTATGATAATGGGGATAATTCCTTTGATAGGCAACATATTCATAATTATTGTGGTTCTCATGTTTTTGGTTTTGATGCATTATATCAAAATTCTCCCAATTTTTGCATGAGTTCTCGTGAATTATCTTATATGTTCTATGAATCGCATACACATTTTAGTAATTCTAGAGCAGTCTTTTCTTTTCCTCAATATGAGAATGAATTGTTTTGGAAATACTACTATAGACTTGGCGATTTTATTGGTCCTAACCATGGAATTGAAATTTGGGATATGTGCCTAGTGATTTATGAGGGTTTAAATGAAGAAACTAGGGAAGTGTTGGAGTCTATGTCTAATGGACAATTTCTATCTCAATCACCTGATTATTGTTGGGATCTAATTGAGTGGATGGCTCAGAATAATTATGAATGAGATATGTCTTTATCTGCTACACCAACCTTTTCATCCTAGATGCATATTACAACACCTTCTTATTCTTCGAACTGTCACTCTACTTCTCATGCTATTTCTCTGTGTGATGTGATACCCCTAAATGGTTTCAACTCCTCTCCCCAATATGTTTGTGATAATTCTACTCAAAATTCTCATCCCAAACCATAAATTTATGTTGATGATGATGATAGGGGAGGGATAAGAAATGTGAATTATTAGGATGATGATGAGATTAAGAAAAGGACCAATGTGATGGATGTTTTGATGGGAAGAAAAAACAATGGTTGAAATCCTCTCTTTAGAGGAACATAAAGTTGAGAGTGTAGTGATTTATGAGTCTTTATCGGTTCCACCTAATGTTTTTGAGTCTCATCTTCCTCTTTCTCAAAAAATTGACATTATTCCCTCTTCCCCTATATTATATCCTCTATCGTTTCTTATTTATCCCCCTTTGTATGACTCTTATGATCATGTGACTAATTTACAACTAGTTTCTATAATTCCTTTTGGGTCATGTAAAAATACTAACGATTTTTCTTTGTCTTACTCTTGTGAATATAACTTTTCTTTTGATTTTCCTTTTTCTAGGTTATTAGATTTTTAGAACTAATTTATTTCATTTTTCTTATTTACTCTTATATAACATTTTGTGAGATGTTTGCAGGAACATTTAATAAGCTTCTCAGAGCGTTGAATTGTTCTGCACTTGTTTACTAATCTCAAGTGGTTATGCAAAACCTTAATTTCGCGCTTCTCGTGAGGCAATCCAAGCTGGACTTTAAATTCCTTTTCTCTACTTTAAATTTTGATTTTTATCTTTTCTTCATTCTTTTTGTTATTTTTAGTGTGTTGGTCTGTGGGTTCGTAAGTGGAATTTGGAATTGAAAAAAAAAAAAAAAAAACCCCAAGAAGGCAGTAGCACGCACAGTAGACCCCACAGCCAGGCCGTGGACTTCATCACCACGCCACGACCGCCCTGTGGCTCTCACCGCCGATCACAACCAGCCTGCAGCCCTGCACCACACCGCCCTCGACCCCCAGCTGGTCGCGCACCACCACCGACACCCGATCACGCACCACCGAATTGACGCCAACCTCGCCACCATCTTCCCTTTCACCACGCACCCCCCTCTCGCCATAGAACGCCACGTCGCCACCCCTCTCCGCTCACCATCACACCAGCCCAGTAATTCCGAATCTTCTCCTCTCTCCTGGATACCCAGCGCCCACCTTCGAACCACCGCAGCCTCCGCCGGCATCTTCCCAGGCCACGCACGACCCTCTGTTCTTCTCTGTTTTCTTTCTTCACGTTTCTTGTCTTGATTATTTTTCTTTTCTCTTCTTTTAATTTCCTTTTTTATTTTATTTTTTCTCCATCAACATCTCATTTTCTTTTTCTTCTATTCCGATGGTTGTTATAGGAATCAGTTGCAGTAGCTACCAATCGGTCCAAGTTCGTTTTCAAGAAGCATTGCAACGTAATATTTAAGGGTCCGTTCGGTATTACTGTGGTTTTCTGTTTTTTGGTTTTTTGATTTTCAAAGTCATATGATATACGTCCTATAATGAATAAAAAATTAGTCAAATTTATTGGGAACATGATGATTTTGAAAACTGACAACTAAAAAGTGAAAACCACTTTTTCTGGTTTCCTGTTTTTGGTTTTTAGTTTTCAAAAAAACTGAAAACTGAAAACAAAAAACGATAATGAACAGGCCCTAAGGTTTTTCAACTATTTCTCCAATTCAATTGGGAAGTAATTAAACCTTTTTTTTTTATATATATTGTTCATGCTCTTGTTACTACTTTTGATTTTTGCTTGGATTTTATTTGTGTCGCTATTACTTGCTGATTTCTTGTGACAGCATTGATTAGATTCTTTCATTGTTGGAAATTGTGTGTGGTACTAGTGGTGGATTGTGGTGTTTGTGGGGAGTGGTCGGTGATTTGATGATGGTTGGGTTGGTTTTGGTTCCTTCTTTGATCTTGTTTCTTGCAGTGTGGACACTGCAAATTTTAGTTTGGGGAAAGGATATTATATCCTTTATTGCTTTGTGGTTTAGATTTTATTGCTTTCGTAAGATGTTGGACGGTCTGTACCGCTCATTAGGAGTGGGAGTTTACGTGCAGCGAAAAAAATTGTATTGTTTTCTTAGTTGCATTAGCATATTAGATTTCATCTCATGTTAGTTGATTCTATGGGACTATTGCTAGCACTATTTGAGAACCTTGTTTATATCTTTACTACGGTATTAAGCGTAATTCATCTCGTTCATGATTCTCCATAGCATGATTGTTTTGTGATTGATTGCCTGTGGTAAGACTGGTTGATCTCTCTCTGGCTCGATTTAACCTTACTGTTTAGACATCTTAACCTAAGTGAGCTTTTGTGCCTATAATCTGACGTATCTGTGTCAGTTATGTTCTTTCATGTGTGATTAGTTCCTCATTTGTTGCATGGATCTTGACTTTGACTTAATACTCTTTGACACTCGGCTTTATGAGCAATTGAATGTGATTGAGGCGTTCTTTTCAGTGTTCTCAGCCTCAAGAGATACTTCTTTTCATATATATCATCCTTTCTCTAGCCCCGCTAACTTTTCTAGACTTTGTGTTTGAATCAATCTGCATTACAAGCCTCTAGCCTTGTATGATTTCTCTACCCAAGCCTTGCTAAGTGGAGTAGCATTAAAGTTTATGTTTTGAGCTTGTGTTTGTGGTTTTGTGGTAATTATTGGAAGGAAATATGTTGAAAGAAAGTTGCTTGAAATAGTGTGGAAATACAAAATAAAAAGAATGATGAAGAAGTTGTGAAAAATAATCCTGAAAATTTGAAAAAAGAAGAAGTGAAAAGACAAAAATTCGAATAAAAGTTCAATGAAATTTGTTGGAGTTGATAAAGATGGGTACCATCTTGATTTAATGGTAATGTGTTGTTGAACTTCTAGTAGAAGTTTTTGTGACATTTGCATCTAATGGCCATAGATGTTATGGTGTTGTTTTCTCCACTAGTTAGCTTTTAACACCACATTTCCAAATATATTTCCTACTCATAACCTCTGCCCCATTACAACCCTTGAAAGTCCTCATGATCTTTTTGCGTTATAACTTCGAGTGGAAAGTGAGTCGATAGTCAAAGTTAAAGAGTAAATGTTTCATTTGAGTTGACATGGTTTAGGTTGAGAGTTATTGATTATGCCATAATAACATGAGAATATGAGTGCACATAACTAAAGTGAGGTCTCTCAAGTTTGGTTAAATTCAGCTTGGGGGAGATGGTTAATTTGTGGTATGATTAGAGAGTTGATTGCATTACATGACGTGCTATGCGGCTTTATTCGAGAATGTTTCGATGCTTGGTTCGTGTAGTAATTGTACCTCTCGTGTTCTCAATTGTGTGTTTGGCCCTACCGTAGTCCCATATTGTAGGTTGTCTTTCTACTCTTTTTGTGTGTTTTTGGTATTCTTTGATGAATTTCAGGTATTGAGAACATAATTGGAGTATCATTGGACAAGCTTGAGTATTTAGAAGCAATTGGAAGGAAACTACATTGATAAGGATCGTGATGAATATCTTTGGGTGCAATTGGAACCAAAATGAAGTTGGAATTTGATCGAAAGAATTATGGAAATCGAGTCATGTCTACTCTTTTGTCCATAACTTTTGACTTGATTATGATAATTGATTAATTCTAGTGGCATTGGAAAGTAGACTTGAATATATTTCCAATGATAGGTTACACTGCCCGAGGCGAGTTATATTATAGGATATATGGGCTTTACAAGATCGCACTTGTTTTGCGAGGCGGCACATTACGTGTGCGCGGATTTGTTATATTCGCTTATTTAATGATGTAATGGACCTTCCTTATCTTGTAACTTAGTTTCCTAGTTATATTAGGTTACCTAGTCTTATATATATTAGGAATCACTCATTGTTGAGTCTCTCTCTCTCCTTCTCATATATTGTAGACGTAATATTTAGTTTTCTTTGGAGAGTTTCTTTTTGTTCTTCAAGTATTAATTCAAGACTTCATCTTTCCATCATCAATTCAAGTATTATCCTTTATTTTATACTTTTGATTATTAGTTATGCTTTCTTTTATATTTTATTTAGTTTATTTGATTATTATATGTGAGTAGCTTTCCCATCTATTTGACTGGATTTGAGTATTTCAATTAAGGACATGAAGTTCTCCACGGGAATAGGTAGAATGGATTGTTAGGAAGTTAGAGTGCCGCGTTTAATGTCTTTAATTTGCACAATTCCACGGGAGTAGGCTTGAGTGTATGTTATGGAAGCCATAGATACTCGGGAGAGGTTTATGGTATTTTATAGGGCGTGCTTTTCCTTGTGAACATTTAATTGATTAGTTTGGGGTAGGAATTATTATGCTATTAATTCATGCTAGTGGGGATACTTGACTATAGAGTATTTTATTTATATATTGATTAGCATAGTTTATTCGACCATTATTGATATCATCTCCTTTAGTTTTACCACTATTTAAGAGCTAATCATAAAAACTTTCTGTCTGTGGGATCGACCCTGACTTACCCTACTGCATAGTTAGGAGGATTAGTTAGGTTATTTATTTTTGTTAGGTGCAAGACACGCCTATCACTCGCAGTGGGGTAAGTTGGGCATGGTCAACAATAAGCCCTAATGGGGAACTTCGCCAAACTCGCTTGATTATCTCACAATCTTTGAAAAGACGACGCCCCTCCGTTTCCTTTACTTGACTCATAGAAGTGGCACTCTTCCTTGACCAGAATCTTTTTCACACTGAGATTAACGTTAGTAGGTAGAGCCTTATGCATGATCCTCCACACAAAAGTTTTCCATTTGGGACTGACTTTCATAGCCCATAGCTTCTTCCAGAAATTTGTTAGACACTCGGTGGTTCTGGTAAGACCTCCAGAAATGAGTAGAGCATATGTTTCTTTGACACTGATGTCAGTCTTGCTTTTCCATCCCTATTCAAATTCATCTTCCATGTCGCATTGTGGGATGTATGTCGCTAAAATCCTGGGTGCAAATTGGGGGGTAAATTTTTCCAAATAAGCTTTGCATTCCACAATTTACATCCAGGCATCATAAGGTCCTTGATAGTGGATATACCTTCATCTATTCCACAATTTACATCTAGGCATCATAAGGTCCTTGACAGTTTATATACCTTCATCTTCCAATCTGACTCCCTCTCGAACCTTTTTATAGGATCCCATGTGACCCATTTGCCATCCATAACACGAGTACTACATGTCTATATCTGTTCCCAATGAATCTACTAAATCCTTCCTTGCAATCGCTAACTGCATGATACAAGTCTCCGAATCCCCATGATGAAGTTTGGAGTTTGCGATTTTCCAATGCCAATGATACTGAGGAGCCCTTGTACTTTACTTTTATGACTCTGGATACTAGTAGATCCGGATTCTTATGGATTCTCACTGCCTGTTATGCAATTAGGGCTATGATGAACAAATGAACATTTCTAATGCCTAATCCTCCTTGATTCTTGGGCATCTCAATAATTTGCCATGACTCTTGGGCATCTCAATAATTTGAACATTTCTATTTGGCTTATTCGCATAAGTGTTCTTCCATAGAAATTCTGAAAAAATTGCATTCATCTTGTCTGCCACTCTCAATGGTAAAAGAAAAACAGATAATATGTGATTGCATAAAGAAGCAAGAATTCTATTGATCAGAAGTATTCTCCCTGCATGAGACAACGCCATATGTTTCTAGTCTTTAACACTTTCTGCTCACCTTCTCAACCAGCGGTGGAAACTTTGTCGAACTTCTTCCATCAACCTCAAAATCACACCCCAAATATCTTCCCAATCTTTCAGATGAAGGGGTTCCAACAATGCTCCTCATAAATCTTATGAATCTAGAGGGAGTGTTTGGACTAAACATAATGAGAGACTTGTTATAGATGATGACCCCAAATATAGGTTTGTTACTGTGTTACAACTTAGACATTTAGGTAGTGGTGTCAAAACAGGTTCTCAAACAGGTTCTGGGTATACCCACGGCGAATCGAGTCGGACCGGACGGAGTTAGGATTCGATTGTCGGTGCCCCCGAGTCATGATTGGTCGGGTTTTGTTCAACCGGGTCGAACACATTTGAATCATTGGATTCCGGTGCCTTGGGACAGTCCGAGCGTTCCATTTACAAGTCGATCCATTCCCGGATATGATCGCCCGTTGACATTTTTTTTGCCGGGTTTGCGCAGGTCGTATTTAGGTTTCATGTACGGTTGAGTTAAGTCAAATGTACTCGGGTTGAATTAGTAATGACCTTAGTTCGATCATTGTGAAACATCGGGTCCATTCGCTATTGAACGTCAACTCAACTTCGGGTAACTCCTGATCGGGCCATCTTGATTTTGTTATGGATTTTGTAAATGAATCATATTAATAAAAGTATTAAGATCGACATATATATACATATGTGTGTGTGCGATAAATATATGGATGACAACGAAAAACCATTTAAAACACTATATTGATTACCGTGATGTTTAGTGTATTCTCTTAGTCAACTCTTATTTCGAATAATCAATTGCGTAAAATCACTCTAATGAGTAAAGGAGTAGAACGACTCTTCATATGTTTTAATATTATATATTATAACCAACGATAATAATAACGAGTAGACGATCAATTCCAAACTTTATATAAATGATTTATTATTATAAGCATTATGATTGATATATAAGTTTGTAAATAGCTATGATGGTAATGAGAATAATAATAGTAATACAAGGCTAACAATAGCAATAGTAATACAAACAAGAACAGAAATACTAACAATAACAATAACAATATAAATACTAATATGATAAATCATTTTAATATAAGGTTGATATCAAAATAATTGTAAAACCAATCTAATACTCTATTGATTATAAATTAGTATAACGACTCTTAATATGTTATAATATTATAACAAATGACAATCATACATTCATATGTTTACAACGACGGTTCATATGAGGCCTAAGTGATTATAACGAGCTGAGGGTTCATATGTTGCACAATAATAATACGGTTTTTTCACCATATACCCCCGACAAATTGGAAAATTCACCATATACCCTTAATGTTTCAGTAATTCACCATATACCCCTGAGTTTTTAAAACTGTGCACCATGTACCCTTTTTGCTAACGGATGTTAACTCGCCGTTAGTTTTATTTACGATTTTGCCACCATTATGCCCTAACCCTAACTCTAACCCCTAACCCCTAACCCTAACCCTAACCCTAATTAACCTAATCCCCAAACACTAACCCTAATTAACCTAACCCTAACAAGTTACCCTCCCCCCGCCATCCCCCAACCCGGCCCCCACCCCACCCCACCCCATCCCCCCAACCCAACCCCCACCCCACCCCATCCCCCCAACCCGGCCCCACCCCACCCCACCCCATCCCCATCCCCCTCACCCCCACCCCTTCCTTCCCTCGCCCCCTCCATGCAAAGACGAACCCCCCGCACACCCTTCCTTCCCTCGCCTCCCTCCCCTCGCAAGAAGAACCCCCGCACCCCCTTCCTTCCCTCGCTCCCCTCCCCCACAGAAGAACCCCCGCACCTCCTTCCCCCCCTCCCCCAGTAGCGAAAGCCACGGCCCTAGCCCAAAACTTTGTTGGTGGTGGAGAAATCGAAGGGGAGGAATCGCCTAAGAATTTCAAGGAAACGCATAACACCTATCGATATGATTTCCCCCCTCCATTGTTTGCCCCCCTCCCATTCGATTTCGCGGCGTTTCTCTCTCTCGGCATAGACTTGGTGGCAAAGACTCGAACATTCGATTTCGCCAGGCAAAGACCGGAATAAACAAACGCTCAAACACCAAGGAAAACACCAACCTTGATTTCGCGGCGAACGCCGATTGTGCATGTGTGAGAGAGGAGAGGGCGTCGGGGAGAGATAAATCGAAGGGGAGGGCGGGGGGCCGGGTCTCGGCGGGGGGAGGGGGTAGGGGGGCTGACGGAGGGGGATGAGGGAGGGGGCCGGGCTAGCGAGGGAGAGGGTGGGGGTGGCTGGGCTGGGCTGGGGGGTGGAGGGGGGGTGGGGGGGGGTGGGGTGGGCTGGGCTGGGGTGGAGGGGGAGGGGGGGGGGCTGGGGGTGGTGGAGGGGGAGGGGAGGGTGGGTTAAGGTTAGGGTTTAGATTAGGGCTGGGGATTAGGGTTTAGATTAGGGTTAGGGATTAGGATTTTGATTTTAGGGTTTTGGGTTAATAATGGCAAAATGGTAAATAAAACTAACGACAAGTTAACTTCCGTTAGAAAAAGGGTATCTGGTGAACATTTTCGGAAACTTAGGGGTATTTGGTGAATATCTGAAACATTGAGGGTATATGGTGAATTTCGTGATTTGTCGGGGGTATATGGTGAAAAAACCGATAATAATAATAATTAATTATACCCCCAAATCATTATACCCTATAAAAGCTAACCATATATAACTTATTAAAATAAGTTAACTGTTACCAAGTAACAACCATAAGTTAAGTAAAATAGTTAACAAGTACTTACTAGTTACTAAATAGTAACTTGTTAACAACCATATAGTTTAATACTAGTATAAGATTAACAACCATAACACTCCCTTATCTTCATAAGTTATAAGATTATTTAAGTTAATTGTTTTTATGTTATACTATAGTTTAATACTAGTATAGTATTTATAATCTTCTCTTAACTTTGTATGTATATGTGGCTATAAAGAAACTATTTTATCAGTAGGCTTATATATGTTAGTACGATATAATAAACTAACGATAATAATAATGAGTATTATATATTAACTACGAGTATACGATCAATTACTGGATTTATATAAAATTTAAATGACTCGATTATGGTAAGCATTATGATTCGAAATAATAATAATAAAATAACATGATAACAATAACAATAACCATAACCATAACAATAGTAATGATGATAATAATAATAATAATAATAATAATAATAATAATAATAATAATAATAATAATAATAATAATAATAATAATAATAATAATAATAATAATAATAATAATATATTGTTAATTGGTTATTCAATAATTTTTTTGCCATAATCCATAAACATTATCATTCTCAAATCTCATTGGCCAAAAAACAAACACACGGATCCTAATTTTTAGCCTTTGATTTGTAAAAGAGCAAAACATTGATCCAATGGCCCAAAATGAACCAATTTCCTCTTCTTTTTCGGAAATTCTCATCTCTCCTTTCTTTCTATCCTAAATTCCTAACCATTAGATCTAATCTAACGGTTGAAACAACCCCAAATAACCCCCCTATAAAAACTAACCCTAAAATGAAACCCTAAATTTCTCTCATTTCTCTCTCATCATCTAATTTCTCTCGGCGCCTCTATCTAGTCACTCTCTCTCATCAGCCGATCAGCGCCTCTCACAGTCTCACTTCTAAGTCTTCACTTCTTCATTCCTTCACTATCTCGCCGGAAAACACATAGATCTCGCTTATTTATTATTTATTATTTATTATTTATTATTATTATTTATTATTGTTATTAGTATTATTATTTATTATTTATTATTTATAATTATTTATTATTTATTATTTATAATTATTTATTATTTATTATTTATTATTTATTATTTATTATTTATTATTTATTATTTATTATTTATTATCTATTATTTATTATTTATTATTTATTATTTATTATTTATAATTTATTATTTATTATTTATTATTTATTATTTATTATTTATAATTTATTATTTATTATTTATTATTTATTATTTATTATTTATTATTTATTATTTATGATTTATTATTTATTATTATTTATTATTATTATTATTATTATTATTATTATTATTGTTATTATTGTTATTATTATTATTATTATTTATTATTTATTATTATTACTTATTATTATTATTTGTTATTATTTATTATTTATTATTTATTATAATTATTATTTATTATTTATTATTTATTATTATTATTATTATTATTATTTATTGTTATTTATTATTTATTATTATTATTATTATTATTATTATTTATTATTTATTATTAATTATTTATTATTAATTATTTATTATTTATTATTTATTATTTATTATTTATTATTTATTATTTATTATTTATTATTTATTATTTATTATTTATTATTTATTATTTATTATTTATGATTTATTATTTATTATTTATTATTTATTATTATTTATTATTATTATTATTATTATTATTATTATTATTTATTATTTATTATTACTACTTATTATTATTATTTGTTATTATTTATTATTTATTATTTATTATTTATTATAATTATTATTTATTATTTATTATTTATTATTATTATTATTATTATTATTATTATTATTTATTATTTATTATTATTTATTGTTATTTATTATTTATTATTATTATTATTATTATTATTTATTATTTATTATTAATTATTAATTATTTATTATTTATTATTTATTATTTATTATTTATTATTTATTATTTATTATTTATTATTTATTATTTATTATTTATTATTTATTATTTACTATTTATTATTTATTATTTATTATTTATTATTTATTATTTATTATTTATTATTTATTATTTATTATTTATTATTTATTATTTCTTATTTATTATTTATTATTTATTATTTAATATTTATTATTATTATTTATTATTTATTATTTATTGTTATTATTATTTATTATTTATTATTTATAATTATTATTTAGCAAAAATAAGTTCAGTTCAGCAAAAGTAAGTAAAAATAAGTTCAGTTCAGCAAAAATAAGTAAAAATAAGTTCAGTTCAACAAAAATAAGTTTAGTTCGGCAAAAATAAAATAAGTTCGGTTCGGTTCACAAAAATAAGTTCAAAAGAAAAGGGCCAACGTAAATTTGAGCTAGGATTTGATCAAATTAGTCCTTAATAAGTTCATGTTACGCTTATTAGCTTGAAAGTCAGGTTGTGGTCTAAATTTTGGGCACTATCTAATTATGTAATCTAATAAAATAACCCAAATTCAAATAGATTCACTCAGGTTTAGACACTTAGCTGGTTTTTCAATTGGCAAATGTCCTTTTATATATAAGGAAATTAGATATATTTTACATAATTATAAAAGTAATCATAGTACATAAAAATCTTATAATTATATGAAAAAATAGTTGAAGAGTAGTAAAAAGTAATATTTCGATAACATTAATATTGGATCAATACACATGAGAACAAAACTCAACTTGGGAAAAGAAGAGTTTGAAAGGGTTATGTACGTCCAAACAGCGTTAATACTAGTAAATCTCAGTAAGGTTTTGTGCGGTATTGAAACTTTTCACAAACGTCGTGGTGTAGTGATCACAACATAGGACTAGATCAAACATGTGTCTAGACCATTGCTCCATGCAATTCTCAGTATGCAACAACTTCATTGCTTTATTGAAGATATAAAGATTGTAAGCATCAGATGTTATCCAAAATAGCTCGTGGAAAGTTGTTGAACCCCAGCCTGCATTCTTGTCATTGTTGTATAGATGTTGCAGCAGGAAGGTCTTTTTGTGGCCCTTGGAAAGACCTCATGCACAGTAGCTTCAACTCCCCTCATCCTATCAATAATAAAAGTCTAGTCATCCCTCTTACAACTCTTCTTTTCAAACACAATTTTCTAATTCATATAAGGAGTAACTCTAAGACTCGATGCTCTTAGTGTCCACTATGTTATAAGCAATCAAGAATATATCACTGATTCCATCTGTGTTAAGGCATACAACAAAATTTCCTTGTGATGCCCTTTCAGATGGGCCCTATCAATGCCAATAATGAGCCTACAACCTCTCAAAATCCCTTAAACTGAACTGAAAATGAGAAAAAGCATCAATTGATTTTTTGTTGGACATTATCGTTGTTCCTAGTTCAACTCACAAGTGCATATGACATAGTGTTGGTTTGTTTAATAACTTCAGCATTACTCATGAAGCAATATATAAAAGTGCGCACCGGTCCATGACGGACCGAACTGGGACTGAACTGGTGGACCAAAATGTGAAAATGATGTGGATTAGGACCATATTTTTCCAGTCCAGTCTGGTGTTGGACAAAAATTTATATTTTATATTAAAAAAATCTTCTTTTGCTTAGTGATATCATTACCAAGCCAAGAAAGCTTCATAATCCATGTTTCACGCCAATCTTGAACTACTTGAGTTCAAGAATCAATCACACTCGAACAAGAGCTAAAAGAAACGATATTTCTTGGTTTAAAGATCACTTTTTAACTTCAAACAAGAATCTAAGTACTCTTGAAACCACTCTTGGAATCAAGATACTTAACATTCAACATTAATCACTCCTGATAGCATTCAATGGTTTGATTATAGTTTAAGCAATGAGCATAAAAAATAATCAAGAAGTAGATATTAATGCAAACTCTAACTAACTTTTTAAAAAAAAAACCTCTTATATATGGCATTACAAAAATCCTAACAAAACTAGAATTGTAAATAAACAAGATAACAGCAAGATAGGAACAACACACAAGATTCCTAACAGAACTAGGAAACCATGTACCTAACAAGTCCTAATGAGTTTAGGATTGATTTCTTCGAGCCTTTTCACTCGTCTTCATCCACGAACCAAGTCACCATAGCCACTAATGCTTGATTCCTTACCATGAACTTGAATCCCATATGTTCTATAACCAATGAAATTGGCTCTTCAATGACAAAAGCCTTTGCATCCACATCACTTAGATTTAAACATATTTATAAATTAGATACATTAAAAATTAATAATTCTAAACACAATATAGATTAGGTTTTTAGCTTTCTAACTTTTAAACTTCTTTTAACCTTTAATTTTTTTTTTTTTTTTTAAAAAAGAAAGAAATTCCAAATCCACCGATCGGACTGAAAATTCCAAAATTGAACCAAAATGGAAACTCGAAATCACAAACTTTTATAGACCGGAGATCGGACCGTGTTAGCAGTGTATATGCATCACCAAAGCGCCCATGGATCAGCTCTTTGGTTGTGGGCTTGTGGCCTTCACCTTGTAGAACAGTCTTTGCTAACTATAATCTTGTATTTCTCCAATAAAACTTCGGCAAGGAGTGGACTCGTATCTCAGGGTTAGCTGGGATGTCATCCAGTAAATGTTTTCACAACCATGATGAAGAAACTATGGGGTTCTCCTCTAACCTACCACACGTGGTGTGCTCCCCCTCCAAAGTCTTATAATTGTCTAACTCACGTTATGGGATAAAATAGATTCATGTATCCTATATTTATATGATCCTGCTATGCAAGACGCGGTAAATCTTCTACGATCAACTTTTATTACACACAAAGCAAAGCTCTCTTTAATACAATAATTCCTCAAAACCTCCAACTCCAAGAATGACTCCCTATTTGACAAGATCAACCAAGGTTCCAGCTTAATGGATCCATGTGGCTGATTTTACCCAATCTTGGCATTCTTATCAAGCTTATCCATGTCTGAACTCCCATCCTAATAATTCTCAAATCCTTTCTCAGGGATATCATACACTACATCATCTTTCTCGTGCACTATCAAATCATCTCTTAACATCCTCATATGATGTTTCATCATCATCCTAAACATAGTCTGAATACTCCTTACTCTCACCATCATCCTCACTACCATCCTCAAGAAAAATCATGCATAGCAACTTCGTTGCATTTCCTCTCGTTCCCTTTCCTCCTAATGGTCTGCCCCCTTGGAACATAGGTTCCTTGTTTTTTGCTAATATTTTGGGAACCTTATATCCCTTAGGCCTCGGCCTTTTTTGTTTTCATGAAATGATTTTGGATTTGGTTGTTTAGATGGCCTAGGTTGTGGGGGAAAAGGTGCTTGTTTTGCTTCATGTTGGGGGTGGGGTTGGTTGTGGTGAGAGTGGTGGTTATAGGAGGGGGCATGACGTGGTGATGGCGAGGTTGGTTGTTGCAAGAGTAGTGGTTGTGGTGAGGGGGCAGAATGTGGTGAGAGATTAACTTGTGGTGATATTCGGGTTATTGGTTGTGGTGAGATTGTGGGTTGTGGTTCAAGCTTCTGTGTTTGAGGTTGTGGTTGAGATGTGCTTGAAAAGGTCTCATCTTCCTCTTAGGATGAAAACACCCTCATTTACTGTGCCTCATCACCATCAACAGATAGTAAATGAACCTTAACTACTAAGACGTATCAATTCTTGCATTCAACTCCTCGTCTTTCCTCCACTGTACATCCTCTTTTTCTTGTCTACCATTTGCCTCTTCCATTTCCCTCTGCAAACCTAAACTCTATTAATGTTCTCGACCTTTTCCATCTCTTTTTATTTCTTTAGAAGAACAAACCTAAATATATACTGTGCCTGGAAAACTAGTTCCCTTTGCCCAAACTAAAATCCCAAACTTTCATCAAATCAGCATCAGTACATATTCCATTTTGACCTTGAACCTAGGATTAATCACCATCAACTCAAATAGGTTAGGAAATTAAACATTTTGTTTCACATATTTCTCAACAACATCCTCAAATAGCCCCTTTATTAAACTTTTGAAAATGTACCAAAAAATAATCAAATGACTTCACCCAAGATTCAAAAAGTCATTATTAATTGTTGTGCAAAAGAAACAACTAAGTGCATAATTGAGGAGCTTGGTGATGACTACTTTGGTATATTGGCCAATGAGTCAAGTGATGTGTCTCAAAAGGAACAATTAGCTCTTGTTTTTCTATATATTGATAGAAAATTTGGGAAGGTGGTGGAGATATTTTTGGGAATTATTCATGTTGGTGATACCACGACTTTGTCACTTAAAGAAGCAATTATGACTTTGCTTATGTATCATTCATTGAGAAATGTAGTTGGGGTTAGAGTGAGAGAAGCATAAGACAAAGGTTTAGAGGTGCAGAGTGGTAGCCTGGTACGCTCTGTTTGTATATGTCAGTCGTTAGACATATCTCTTATAAGTTCTAAGTTCTAAGAGCATGGCCGCTCATGCCCCAAAAAAACATGTCATCTATCTCTCTCGTCAACTTTCTCTCTCATCTTACAAATGTTTGTCATGCCTTATAACCCATTTTGACAAATGGACCCCACTCATGACAAAAAAAAAAGAACATTATCCTTCTTTATCCTACATTTTACTATACTCTAACCCATTTTCTCTCTCCCACATCAATACATATTTATACCTTTTGATATTTATAATATCATACAAGATTATTAATAAATTATTTTGTATATTATCGACCCTAAATAAATTCATTTAATAGTAATTAATCTTGATTAAAAAAGTTATTTAATAGTAAAAGCTTCCAAAAATAATTATTCATGTGCGTACAATGTAGAGAGAAAATAATTAATTTCAGAAGTGTGTCAAAATATAGCAAACTGGATGTCTATTTATAGATCTCAAAAAAATAGGACCATTGGTGAATTTTTTTTTTTTTTTAAACTTGTATTTTTTAAGTTATTCAGATTACAAAATTTGAATTACAAAAAATAACCTTTATGACGCACTGCCACATGTCCACAAATTGATTTTCTTTCTTTCTCTCTCGTTTCTCTCTTCTTTTCTCGCAACCCCATCGACAGCAACACCTACGACGATTGACATTTATTGATTAGTATTAAATATAAATGTAAAATGGTATTATATGGAAAGAAATTTGTTATATATGGTTTTTTTTTGAAAGAAAATTTTTATAAGGTAGTTTTTTGAAAAAAGATTGTTATAAAAGATAGTTTTTTGAAATTTTGCCTAAATATAATTGAGATAAAAGACTTAGAACAACAAGTTCAAACAGTATATTTAGAATTTAACAGCCTTTCACAAAGTTTAATGGCTTAAACAACAATCTTGCTACTTAAGATTAATAGACAATCACCTTAATGCAAATTAACGACAGGTCTCTTGTGAGTTGTGAAAGAGAACACAAAAACTATAAGTAGAAGATCTACATACTTATCTTCTTGCTACATTACTAGTTACTAAACACCATAACCTTGCATTTTTAGGTTGTATACTTACTAGTCTGATTGAGGTACCAATATTCAGTGGCGGACCTAGAGGGGGTACATGGGGGTACAGCTGTATCCCCAAATTCAAAAAAAAAGCAGCTAAAAAAAAAGATAGCACGTTGGAATTTCGCGCAGGGGTCAAGGCACGCGTTCATTCCTCTCTCTCTTCTCTCTCAGACTCTCACGCTCCTCTCTCTTTTCTCTCTCCTCTCTCTCATCTAATTCTCTCTCCTCTCTCTCAATACTGAACGGCACTCGAAGGACGAAGAGTCGAAGTCTCAAACCACCGAGCACTCTCAAAACGCCGCCTTTAATTCCCCGAGACGCCGACCGCCGACGCCTTCAATTTGAACTTCGAAGTTCGACTTTGCCGACCTAGTTTTCCTCCATTAATTCGAACCAGCAAGGCAGTAAGGTTTTAAGTTTTTATTTTTTTGTTTTAATTTCATATTTTCCAACTTTTATAAGTTTATATATGTTAGATTCTTAGATTAATTGAATATTTAGATGTAAATTGTTGAATGTGGACATTGTTGATTAATTAGGTAGGGTTTGCTTATTGAAATTCGAAATGAAAATTGACAATTAATTTTATGAATTCGATTAGGAAATGACAAATGATACACCCAAGTCAAGTAAATCCAAGAGAAAGCAAGTTAAGCAACCCGATCTTCGATAATTCATTTTCAAAAGAAAGAGATCCTCGGAAGGTAATTATTGCTCTTCACCCGCACCTCCCAATGAAAATGTATCGAATGAAAGTAATGATTCCCCTTTATTCCCATCAACAAGTGTCCCTCAAAGTCAATAAAATGATATGGAAATGGGTGGTTCAAATAATAATAATGTACCATTAGAGGAGGAAGAAGAATGGTTATATGATGTTGAACTTCTTCCTCATGATCCGGGAGAACGTAACTAACATCATGGATTATCCTCCAAAACAAAATAATGCGGTGAGGAGAGCATATATTCTTAAAAAACCTTGTCAGCTTAAAACTCATGACTTCCCTCAAAGAGAGTGTGGAGGTTTACGTCGTTTTAGCGTTAATTGGTTTAAGAAATGGGATTGACTTGAATATAGTGTTGAAAAGGATGCGGCATTTTGCTTTGTTTGTTTATTATTCAAGAATATAATGATATTGAAATTTGTGCGGGGGGTGATGCATTTGTTAATGGAGGATTTAGGTCATGCAATAAACCGGATAGATTTGAGAAACATGTTGGTGGAATCAAAAGTGCACATAATCTTGCTTATGAAAAATATGTGAACTTAAAAGATGCCAAAGAGAAATCAATATATGTTGCCATGGAAAATGCAAGTGATGTGGTTAGAAGTGAATATGAACTTCGATTGAAAGCATCTTTAACTTGTTTGAGATTTCTTTTGCTTCAAGGCTTGGCATTTCATGGGCATGATGAAAGTATTGAATCTTATAATAGGGCAAAATTTCTTAAACTTTTGAAGTCGCTAGGGGGAAAATGTGAAGATGTTAAAAAATCACTTTTGAAAATGCACCAAAAAATAATCAAATGACTTCACCCAAGATTCAAAAAGACATTATTAATTGTTGTGCAAAAGAAACAACTAAGTGCATAATTGAGGAGCTTGGTGATGACTACTTTGGTATATTGGCCGACGAGTCAAGTGATGTGTCTCAAAATGAACAATTAGCTCTTGTTTTGCGATATGTTGATAGAAAATTTGAGAAGGTGGTGGAGAGATTTCTGGGAATTATTCATGTTGGTGATACCACGCTTTGTCACTCAAAAGAAGCTGATAAGTGCCTATTTATACATATTTTTACCCTCAAATATGATACTTTTAGGGTCGTCTGTCGAGTTATATGGGTTAAATATTATACTTTTAGGATATTTTGGGTTTAACTACTTGGTAATTATTTTTAGAGCATAGAATATTCATCTTAGTATTATTTTAATTATTTAGTGATAACCTATTTGAATAAAGTTTGGAAAGATGCACTAAATTCGAGTATTGCTAATTCTACTGGGCTGATATAATATTTTGGGCATATCTGTCTCATACGGAGTCCAAACGAGACGATTCAAGTGGCTACGGAAAGCTAAGATCAACACCTATGACTTTGTAGAAGAAGACAATAGCTGATTTTTCCCTTAACTGAGTCTAAATTGTGTTACAAATAGCAAATCAGATTTCTAATGCTTAAATTACAAGCCCAAGTAGTATATTGATTTATCCATTTGTGGCTTGGCCCACGTACACACCTACAGCAGTAACATGATTCATTAGACAACAACAACACAACACGGAGCAAAGATCGAGTAAGAAAAAGACAAGAAACTCCTTTTTGGGCTAAAAGGCAACAAGCATAACAGGAGGAGAAAATGGGCAAAGCCCATTCCCAAACTCACGCATCATTAATTAAAGAAAACCCTTGGTAGAAGGGGGATGATAAAAACTCGCAACAGCAACAATAAAAGGAAGTACGAGGCAGCAGCGTGGAGGGAGTCGAATACGGAAGAAAACGAAGGAAGACAGAGAGAGAGCGCATAGCAGCAGGAAGACGAAGATGTAGTCTGGAAATTCATCCCTAATGAGTTTTCTCTACTCTCTTCTATCTTTCTTTGTTTTTATGTCTAATTTAGAGTAGTTTTACACTAATAGGAACATGTAATTGACTATTTGATATATGGGTTTATGAGATTACGTTTTTGTTTGTGTTATAAACGATTAGTTTCTTTTGGGTATTTATACAAGGTTTATTATCAGGCTTTTGATTCATGTTTATTGATTTAGTTTGATCACCGAAATTGTTTCATGTTTCTATTGTTAGATTGATAGTAGTTTTAATTTGGTTGCAACTTTCTGGTCTAATTATAATTGCTAGAATCTTGTGTAGCAATTGAATTCAATTAGTTGCAGCTTACTGGCTAATTTGGGTTCAGTTGATTGGTGTATCGAATGCTGTCAAGTTTGATCATTTGATTCATGCTTTCATGGTTGGATTAATTTAGCTTGATTAGGATTAAATTTTCGTGCTTTCACGGGAGTTAACGAGTAAGAAAGATAAAACTAGTAATCTACTTGATTTCAATGGGTTATATAGTTGACCAATCTATCCTAGGCTAGTCGAATGAGTCAATGATTATACCCAATATCTATAGAAAGTTACATGTCTCCTATTAGCTTCTTTATTATATTTTAAAACCAAATTTATTTCCTGCAATTTATATTTTCATTGTTTTAGTTTAATAGCTTTAGTATAGTTTTGATATCTAAAAACCCCCCAATTTATAAAATAATAGATATTTATATAATTAAATAATTAGTTTAAGATAATAACGCAGTCTTTGTGGGTTCGACCCTTACTTTCCCTATCTATCTGTTAGAGTTAGTGAGTGATTTACAAATTTAATTTTGTTGCGGAAACGACACGCATCAAATTTTGACGCCGTTGCTGGGGATTGTTGTTTTATTATCTTAAAGCTAGTTTTTTATTATTATTAGTTTTTGTTGATTTTTCTTAATATACTTTGGTTAGTTTATTGATATCATTTACTTGCTAGTTTATTTGCAAACAATAGCTTTTTGGGATGCCAGGAGAGGGTGAGAAAACTTTAAAATAATTATTATACCCTTCTTTAGGGGTGCAATCTTTAAGTATTGTCTTTCCTCCCTTAGAAAAATCATTTAAGTTTAATTCTTGTTTTATCTCCCTACTCCCTAAATTTTATGGCGGTGCAAATGAGGATCCCCAAAGACATATACATGAGTTTTATGTTGCTTGTTCAACTTTGCATTTTGAGGGTATAGATGATGACCAAATTCGGCTTCGTGCCTTCCCCATTACTTTACATGACTTGGCTAGAGATTGACTTTACCATCTTACACCTAGATCTATCACTTCTTGGGACAATCTAGAGAGAGCTTTTATGGAAAAATACCAACCTCTGAGTAAAATCCGATCTATAAGAAAGTAAATTTGTCATATTAAGCAAGAACAAACTGAGTCTCTATGTGAATATTGGCAAAGGTTTAATATACTATGTGTTTCTTGCCCCCAACATCAACTTAGTGAGCAATTTTTGATTGAATGTTTTTATGATGGGTTGTTTGATGATCAAAAGTATTTGATGGACATTGCTAGTTGTGGTACCTTAGAGAAGAAAACTCCTAGTGAAGCTAAAGATTTAATATCGACTCTGGCCCTTAGCAATCAACATTATGAGATAAAGAATAATTGTGATGAAAAAGTGAAAAATCAGGTAAGAGAACAAACTGAACGAATTGCTGAATTTAATGTTGTAGTTGCTAATATTAGTAACCAAGTTTCCAGTTTTAGTACCCAACATGAGTTTTTGGAAAATTTAGTAAAACAACTAGCTCTCCAAATAGGGCAAATTCACTCTCATGAGTCTAGTAGTCATGAACAAACTGAGAACCATCTCCACCATCTAGACACCCAAATTGAATGCTTGTGTGCCACACTTAGAAACATAGAGAATAAATTAGATAGGAAAGTCTCAGATAAACCTCCAACTTACTTCTTAGGTGAAACTAATGCCATGATTTTGAACAATGATAAGGACTTTAGTTGAGGTGGATAATAAATGTGAGGTTACCCATGAGGAGTCTAAAGAAACTGATAAGAGAATATGGGATGAGTTTGAAGATTCCGATGATGAGGATGACGAACAGTGGCTAGTGGATTATTACACTAAAAACTCTGAGATTTTACCTTGTTCTTTTGAAAAAAATATGGAAACAAAATTGGATGGACTTGTAGTAAAACCTTATGAAGAATCTAAAGAAATTAAAGATGTCGGGCATAAGTTATATAACTTTAATGAGGTTGCATTGGTGGAAATTGAAGATTTAGAGCGACTATTAGGTATTGAGACCAAACCTAATTCTGATTTTCTAATTAATTCTATGGGAGATACTTCACAAATTGAGCTTGAGGGTTTAATTGAAATGCTTGAGAATGGCTCACCTTCACCACTTGAAATAGAAAAGGACACCACACTTTCTCCTATAGTTGAAGTCTATACACTAGAGGAAAAAAAGCCATTTGCTGTTGTAAAAGGGCTGCGGTTGTATGGAAAACCGCAGCCCTTCCATTAAGGGCTGCGGTCAGGCCCAAAACCGCAGCCCTTCGTGCAATAAAGGGCTGCGGTTTTGGGCCCGACCGCGACCCTTAATGGAAGGGCTGCGGTTTTCCATACAACCGCACCCTTTGTTTTCGCGCTCTCATTTAATTCCCTCGCTCCACCCAATTTATCACTCGCGAAAATTTATCTCACCACGCACAGCGCCGAACCACCCCTAGAGCCCAACCCTTGCAAATTGAACCACCCCGAGCCCTAGCTTTCGAATTCAACCACCCCCCGAGCTCCGGGTCCACCGTCCCTGTGCGCGCCACGCAGCCTTCTACGCGCCATCCCCAGGCGCACCACGCGGACCCACGCCACCGGATTGCTCACCCCGCCACCCGAGCGCCGCCACCGGTGCGCGCCACCCACCGCACACGGGCGCCACCCACTCGCGCGCCACCCACCCGCGCGCCACCCACTGCGCGCCGCCCACCCTCTCTCACGCATTTGTTCAAGAAATTCAAGGTTGCCTTTTTAATTATTTTGATTTTTATTTTCTAATATGTTTATATATTCGTTTGGGAGAGAAATTAAAGGTTGCATTTGAGTGGGACCGAAATTGCGAAAAGTTATACAAAAGGGTCGTGCTTCGGAACCCGAAAATATGTTAATTGAATTATTTGATTAGCTACATTAGCTATTAACTTAGTTTAATGCAAACAAATTTCATTTATAATTTGTTAATAGTTTAAATGAGAAAAGTTAGTTGTAATGTGTTTCAATGTGGGTAAGATATGATAATTTATATATATGAATGTATTTCTTATAATTTTTGCATTTACTATATGCTAACAATTTTTTCGGTTTTATGTGTCCTAGATATTAGCATATTGGAAGCGGCAAATCAACTAGGAGATAGTGCAGAGTATATATAGAGATCGATCTCCATATTAGTTGTTATTGGTATGTATTTATGATAAAGACAATTCATTATATATCTTCATTTATTGTGTATATGTAGATTCAATCTATATATGTGTATGTATATTTCTTGATATGAGATTGGATGAAAACAATTTAATTAAGCTATGAAATGTATAAGTTATATGAATCATCATATCATCAATCATATGCCTAGATACCCGTTCAAGACTTACTCACTAGGAGTAAGTCTTGAATAGTCCCCTGTTTGGGATCGTCCTTGGACGTTTGATCTCACTTAGGTGGTGAATGTATGTCTTCTTTTTCAATTCTAAGGAAAGTCTTGGCTTGTCGTTTCTCTACATTGTTCTCTGTGTACATATGTAGATAATCAATTATCTACATTGTGTACTTGGAGAACTGTAGGGAAATGCTGCCGGATTTTCCTTAGAATTGAAGAGTTGGCATATATTCACTAGTGAGATTAAACGTCCAAAGATGGGTTAGGTTGGAGTGATAAGGACCTTCGGATGCATGCATACATTTGCACATGTGACTCTCTTAGCCTCCATTTGTATGTGCGTGTTTTCAATATGTGATTGTCTTGCATGTGAATGTGCTTAAATGATTGATACTTATAATTGGTTATGTTTAATTAGAGGTTTTCATGAATGAGATGGATCGTACTTGGATGTATGGTAGCCGTGAATCGATTGAGTTTGTGAATGGGATCTCAGAATTTTGTAAATCTGCATTAGAATATCAAGCATCTTACGGAGCAATCGACTTTTATTGTCCTTGTTTAGATTGTGGAAATGTGAGCAAGGTTAGTAGTATTCATTTGCTTAGGGAGCATGTCTTTCGTCGTGGGTTTAGGCCTCAATACCACGTATGGGTTTGGCATGGTGAGGAGGGGAGATATGCAAGAAGTTGTAGGATAATGAACGATGTATGTGAAGAGGAGAAGGATAAATTAGGTGATGATTTCGAGGATGGTGAGTATGGTGATGATGAATATGGGGATGATGATAGAGATCGGGTAGACGAGATGATACAAGAGGTTGAAGATCAGTCTTGCAAACGACCTCGTATGTTTGAGTCTATGTCCGAGGTCTTGAAAGGCCATTGTATCCGAGGTTGTACGAAGTACACCAAACTTTCCATTGTGATAACACTCTTCAATATTAAGTCGAAAGCGGAGTTGGACGGATTGCAGTTTCACGTCGTTGTTGGAAGTTTTAGCTGATATGCTCCCTGATGGAAATGATCTGCCAAAGTCGAACTATTATGCTAAGAAACTCATGTGTCCTTTCGGTTTAGAGTACCAGAGGATACATGCTTGTCCAAACGATTGTGTGCTTTATCGTAATGAGTATGAGCATTTAGATGAGTGTCCACGTTGTGGATTATCAAGGTACAAGCGTGAAGGGGTGCAGGGGGTAGTGAAGGACCACCAGCTAAGGTGTTGTGGTATCTTCCCATAATACCTAGATTTAAGCGCATGTTCTCAATAAAAAAGATGCGAAGAATATGCGGTGGCATGCGGATCGTAGGAAGAAAGACGGTTTCTTTGAAGCATCCAGTGATTCCCCGAGTGGAAAAGTATCAATAGGGTGCATAAGCCGTTTGGTAACGAGGATAGGAATTTGAGGCTTGGATTATGTACGGATGGCATGAATCCCTTTGGCAATCTTAGTTCTCAGCATAGTACATGGCCAGTAGTTTTAGTGATTTATAACTTGCCTCCTTGGTTGTGCATGAAACGCAAGTACATCATGTTGTCGCTTCTCATATCGGGGCCGAAACAACCTGGAAATGACATAGATGTATACCTTCAACCACTTATTGAAGATTTACAGAAGATGTGGAACGAAGGAGTGTCGGTATTTGATGCGTATGCTAATGAGATGTTCACTCTGCGTGCCATGCTTTTCTGTACAATGAACGACTTTCCAGCTTATGGGAACTTATCTGGGTATAAGACCAAAGGAAAAAAACCGTGCCCGATTTGTATAGATGACATGAAGTCTACACACATTAAGGGCTGCAAACATGTCTATATGCGCACACGAAGGCTCCTTAGACGCGACCATCCCTATCGATTTAAGAAAAAGGCCTTCGATGGGACGGTTGAAGAGGAAGTTGCTCGTAGACCATTAACTGGTACTGAAGTTTATAATCAGGTTAAGGGCATTGAAACGATCTATGGTAAACCTGCGAATGACGTTGATGGAACTACAGGATTATGGAAAAAGGAGTCTATTTTTTGGAAACTCCCATATTGGGAAGATTTAAAAGTCAGACATTGTTTGGATGTCATGCACATTGAGAAGAATGTTTGTGATGCAATTCTTGCGACACTTATGAATATTCCGGGTAAGACAAAGGATGTTAAAGCATCACGTCTTCACTTGGAAAAAAATAAGCTTCGACCGGAGTTGTGGGCTCAAAAAAGGGCGGGAAGGAAAAAGAAAGTAGTGGAGGAAGGGCTTGATGAGGAAATTGGGAAAAGAAAAAAGGTGGATGATTCGGAGAAGAATTATTTGCCCCCGACTTGCTACATTTGTCGAAAGCCGAGAAACGGATTTTTTGCGAGTCATTGTATGGTATTAAGGTTCCAATCGGGTACTCATCGAATATGAAGCGATTTGTTACCTTAAATGGTGAGTTGAAGTTATCGAGTATGAAATCTCACGATTGTCATGTCATGATGCAAGTATTCTTACCGATTGCAATTCGTGGGATACTTCCGAAGCATGTGAGGCACACCATTACCGAACTTTGTTCATTTTTCCATACAATATGCAGCAAAGTCCTAGAACCGTCGACCCTCGATTCTTTGCAGGCCAGAGTAGTTGAAACTCTATGCAAATTTGAGATGTTTTTTCCCCCTGCATTCTTTGACATTATGGTCCATCTCATTGTCCATCTAGTTCGAGAAATTAAGTTTGTGTGGTCCAGGTGTTTTTGAGGTGGTGCTATCCTTTTGAGAGATATATGGGTACTTTGAAGGATAAAGTTCGAAATCTTGCACAACCGGAAGGTAGCATTATTCAAGGGATTGTGGTGAAGAGGTCGGTAATTTTGTGGCGAGTATGTTCTTGGTGTTGATCCTATTGGCGTTCCGATATCTCGACACGAGGGCGGACTCGAGGGCAAGGGTACGATTGGCTCAAAATTGATCTCACCTTACGTCGACAAGCGTACACAAGCTCACTTATTTGTGTTGCGGCACGTGGCATTTGTCCATCCTTATTTAAATGAGCATATGGAGGAATTACGTGTTAGCAACCCTGGAAAAGGAATAAGGGCATTGACGCAAATGCATAATAAGACGTTCATTGATTGGTTTCATCATCGAGTAGTGGATTATTTAAATGAAAATGTTTCTAAAACAGTCAAGTGGTTAGCATTTGGTCCTCGTGAATCTGTACACTCTTATGAGGGTTATGATATTAACGGGTATACGTTTTGGACTGAACGTCAAGATCTTAAGTCGACATCGCGACAGAATAGTGGTGTTTCACTTGTGGCGTCATCTACACAATACGCAAGCTCGAAAGATAAGTCTCCCGTTCTTGCTGCCACCAACTATTATGGGCGAATTCAAGAAATATGGGAGCTTGACTACTCAGCTTTTCATATTTGTCTCTTTTGTTGCAATTGGGTTGATGATAATCGACGTTGCGTAAAAAAAGATGATCCTTGCGGATTCACTCTTGTGGACATGGGTCGTCTACGTGAGACTGAAGAGCCATTTGTACTTGCATCACAAGCTAAACAAGTATTCTATGTAACTGATCCTGCTGATAATAAGTGGTCAATTGTTGTACCTGGCAAAAGGAGTATTCTGGGCATCGGTGATGTTGAGGATGAGGAAGAGTATGATGCATTTGAGGACATCCCAACTTTTACCTATCCTGAAAATAGCGTGGAAGATGATGTAAATATGTCTGAGAACTATATGCGTGTTGATCACACGGAAGGGATACATGTTGAAACTCCTAAGAAACGACGGAAGGTCAACAAATCATGAGACATATACTCAGGTTTATCTCTATTTCGTCCATTTCATGTCATTTTCATATATTTCGAGTCATGTGACTCAATTTTCTTGTTGAATATGATAATATAGCCAAAAATACGACTATTACGTAGATTTATAGGTGCTATTTTGTTGTTGGTTGGATTTCGGGAAAGTAAACATCATTTTAAGGTTATTTCGGCCGTTTCATGTCATTTTCGTGTATTTCGAGTCATGTGACTCCAATTTCTTGTTGAATGTGATAATATTGCATAAAATACGACTACTAAGTAGATTTATAGGTGCTACTTTGTTCATGGTTGGATTTCGGGAAAGTAAACGTCATTTTAAGCCTATTTCGGCCGTTTCATGTCATTTTCGTGTATTTCGAGTCATGTGACTCCAATTTCTTGTTGAATGTGATAATATTGCATAAAATACGACTACTAAGTAGGTTTATAGGTGCTACTTTGTTGTTGGTTGGATTTTGGGAAAGTAAGGGTCATTTTAGGCCTATTTCGTCTGTTTCATGTCATTTTCGTTTATTTCGAGTCATGTGACTCCAATTTCTTGTTGAATGTAATAATATTGCATAAAATACGACTACGAAGTAGGTTTATAGGTGCTACTTTGTTCATGGTTGGATTTCGGGAAAGTAAACGTCATTTTAAGCCTATTTCGGCCATTTCATGTCATTTTCGTGTATTTCGAGTCATGGTAATCCAATTTGTTGTGAAATATGATCATATAACCTAAAATGTTGCTATTAAGTAGATTTATAGGTTCTACTTTGTTATTGGTCGGATTTCGGGAACGTAAATATCATTTTAGGCCTATTTCGGCTATTTCATGTCATTTTCGAATACTTTGAGTCACTGGGCTCCAATTTCTTGTGAAACATGATAATATAACCTAAAATATTGCTATTAAGTAGATTTATAGGTTCTACTTTGTTATGGGTCGGATTTCGGGAACGTAAATATCATTTTAGGCCTATTTCGGCCATTTCATGTCATTTTCGAATAGTTTGAGTCACTTGGCTCCAATTTCTTGTGAAACATGATAATATAACCTAAAATATTGCTATTAAGTAGATTTATAGGTGCTACTTTGTTGTTGGTCGGATTTCGGGAAAATAAAGAACATTTTAGGCGTATTTTGCTAATTTGATATGTTTTTCGTTTATTTCCATTATTCAAGTAACCCCACCCCCACACACCGCACCCGCACTTCCCCCCCCCACAGTCCCCACTGCCCCCCACTTGCACGGCCCTCGCCATGCAGCCCAAGGCGGCAAAAAAGCCCGGCAAGAAGGCAAAGAAGCGCCAGCCAGCCGGAAGAAGCCCGGCAAGATGCGGCGGCCGGCTTCTTTGCCCGGCGGCGCGGCTGCCTTGACTTGCCGGGCTTTCTTTACGCTGGCTTGGCAGCTTCTTGTCGCCGCTAGTGGCCCACGATTTCCGATGTTCCATTATTGTTGGTCCTTAATCAATTTGTTATTTTTTTTAACTTGTACCTTTATATTAATTTCTATGTGTTTATAATTGCGGGGATAATTACTACATATGGATGAGATGACGACTAGTGAACACACAACCGAGGATGAATCTTATGATGTGAGGAAGGACCCGGATAAAGGTGATCTCGAAGATCGAGATCTTCAAGAACTTCATCCAAAAAGTGGTACAATTGTGAAAGCACAACAAGTTTGTAGGAAAGAAGGTCAACAACGGGAGTTACAAACAAATCAACAACAAAGAAAATCGAAAGTGATGAAAAAGAGAAAGGGAGAGAGGACCTACAAAGTCAATAAGTGCTACTCACTTGCATATGACTTTAGAGTACGATAACTTGGGTCAACCTTGTGGTGTGTGGCGTTCTAAGTATGCCAAACATATTGGCCTTTGTGTCCGGGAGGCTCTCCATTTTGCATTCATGGCAAGAGGTGCCCGAGGGGATGAAGAAATTACTATGGAATGACACTATGGTAAGTTTCATACTACCAATTAGTTTCTTATTTTAAAAAATGTATGTGTATGTAGTACTAATGATAGAATTTTATCTATTACAACAAATGTGGAAACTAATATTTTTGTTCGGTTTTTTTGTAGAATCTCTTCAATATCGAAGATGATGAAGCCAAGAAGAATCTATTTTTATCCGCGCTTGCTCAGAGATTTCGAGATTTCAAGGCTAAGTTAGTGTCCGGTTGGATTACTAAGCGGAGGAAAAGAACGGGTACAAAGAAGAAGAAAATTTATGGGGGAGAAAAGTAAATCGAAGCCGAGGTCGCATTGGAAAATTCAGAGGAACCCACCACATTACCATATCAAATATGGAGAAATATCAAACCGAAGAGTGGGAAGCATTTGTTGCCAAAAATACTACCCGGAAGTCGTTGTAAGCAAAGGATTTTAATTATATTTACCACACTTAATTAGCTCGAGTATGATTTTATATAACACCTAATCTTTTGTTTGTAATTATGTGTTTTTTCGGGCAAGACGTGAGAAAAAAAGCACGAGTGCAAAAGCAAGGAAATATTATCATCATTTGGGTGCCCATTCCTACGATGAGGCGAGAAAAAAGTGGATGTTTTCCCATTACCCCACACGAGATTCGACAACGACAACTACCTCTACAACCACATCGGTTACACCGGCTCGTCAACCGGGACGGGGTCCTTGATTGGTGGTGTTCGATGCATGGGGTTGATGCAAAGGGAAACAGAGTGTTACCTGATCCCGTTACTGAAAAGATAGCCAATGCAATTGTAAGTACATATCATTTTAGGCCTATTTCGGTCATTTCATGTCATTTTCGAATAGTTTGAGTCACTTGGCTCCAATTTCTTGTGAAACATGATAATATAACCTAAAATATTGCTATTAAGTAGATTTATAGGTTCTACTTTGTTATTGGTTGGATTTCGGGAACGTAAATATCATTTTAGGCCTATTTCGGCCATTTCATGTCATTTTCGAATAGTTTGAGTCACTTGGCTCCAATTTCTTGTGAAACATGATAATATAACCTAAAATATTGCTATTAAGTAGATTTATAGGTTCTACTTTGTTATTGGTCGGATTTCGGGAACGTAAATATCATTTTAGGCCTATTTCGGCCATTTCATGTCATTTTCGAATAGTTTGAGTCACTTGGCTCCAATTTCTTGTGAAACATGATAATATAACCTAAAATATTGCTATTAAGTAGATTTATAGGTTCTACTTTGTTATTGGTCGGATTTCGGGAACGTAAATATCATTTTAGGCCTATTTCGGCCATTTCATGTCATTTTCGAATACTTAGAGTCACTGGGCTCCAATTTCTTGTGAAACATGATAATATAACCTAAAATATTGCTATTAAGTAGATTTATAGGTTCTACTTTGTTATGGGTCGGATTTCGGGAACGTAAATATCATTTTAGGCCTATTTCGGCCATTTCATGTCATTTTCGAATAGTTTGAGTCACTTGGCTCCAATTTCTTGTGAAACATGATAATATAACCTAAAATATTGCTATTAAGTAGATTTATAGGTGCTACTTTGTTGTTGGTCGGATTTCGGGAAAATAAAGAACATTTTAGGCGTATTTTGCTAATTTGATATGTTTTTCGTTTATTTCCATTATTCAAGTAACCCCACCCCCCACACACCGCACCCGCACTTCCCCCTCCACAGTCCCCCCACGCCCCCCGCTTGCACGGCCCCGCTGCCATGCGGCCAGGCTGGCGACGAGCTGCTAGCGGCGAGAGCGGCGAGAGCCGGCAGCGCGGCGGCGGGCCGCCGCTGCCGGCCCGCTGCCTGGCTCACTCACGGCTCTTGGGCAGCTGGCACTGCCTTCTTGCTCGGCACCTTATTCGGTAGTACGTTTTGTTTTTTGCAAAATTTTAACGTCCAATTTTCTGTTGTTTTATTGTGTAGATCGGATTAAAGGAAAAGGAGGCAACGGGTGATTTCACTCCTACCGCACACATGGATGCTTTGCACGAAACTCTAGGGAAAGGACCACGGTGGTCGTGTGAGGGGCGTGGGAGGTGTCCGCCTCGGCGTGCGAAAGGTATATGGTGAACAATACACTACAACGTCAAAATCAAGTGCAAGTAGTGTGAATTCGGCGTCGGTAGATGTGGAGGCTATCAAATGCAATTCGGGAGGAGCTTAGAGAGGAGATGACACATAACTTCAATGCTATGATGGAGCAAATGGGTTTACCGACCTTCCCATTGAAGAAAGGTAGTGATGTTCCATCTAACCAGCCGATCGGTGTTCCACAAACATCGGATAATCAAACGATACCGCACTTCGATCCACCAATACCCGAGTTGAAGGTAATCACTCGTATTTGGTTTAATTTATCACGCTTAATCACTGTGCTTTATTAATTAACTATGTATTGTCCCTAAGTGCATGCAATTCTAAATATGTTGTTTCATCGCAATTAACTATTAATGACTTGTTTTGATTCAAAGGAGGAGACCCTATGCCGACTATTAGTTCGAGAAAATGATTCGATAGTCGATTGTGGTAGCTAGTGGCCATGCACGGCCTCCGGTGATCGAGTACGAGTGCATCACCGGATAGTGAACAATGATCACTATGTGGTGAGCATCGACTACATTGAGCCCGGTTTTGAAGACTTAGGTCTTCCGATGCCAAAAGGAGGTTAGTCTACATACACCGAGTGACGCCCATGGTAGTTATGTTACGTGGCCGCGTGCATGGGTGCGATTTTCAGATGAGGTACACCGATAAACATACATATATATATGCGTTAGTTTATGTAATAATCAACTCCGATTATATTACTTTTCTATGTCATATATATAATAATTAGTAATATTCTTATTATTACTTTTTAATAGGTTTCAAGGAAGGCTGGTTCACATGACAAGAAGGCTAAAAAGGTCGGTTCACAAAACAAGATGGCTAAGGAGGCAATTGGACGTGCTGAAATTGAACCAAATGTGTTCGATGACCAAGTTAGTATGTCAAACAATCCACTTCTCGAGCCGTTGGTGGTGCAAGGCCTTACTAAGGCATGTTATTGGTTGCATGAGTGTGTTAGTGATTTGCTCGATGATATCTTGCAATACATGTTCCTTTGGGGAAGGAACAATTCAACTACGCTGATGAGTCATCTACATGGATTTCCAAAGACGATGTTAAAGAATTCTTACGTGGAGAAATGTTGAGTGGAACAATGATACAAGCTTTCATGAGGTGATACATACATATCTTACTTTACAAGTTTATAATAGTTTTCAACTTCCATACATGATAAGTATGTTTACTTTTTATTATATGCTTTAATTTCTCGGGTTATTGTGTACTCGAATTGAATGAAAAAATGAGTGAGACAAAGATTGGTTGGTTATGTCCAAGTACGATGCGAGATGACAATTGTTTAAAAAACAAAACCAATGTGAAAGAATATCTCGATACTAGTTTCAAACAATCACATCGGTTAGAAGAGAAGTTCATCCTTGTTCCATATATTGAAGCGTAAGCTTGTTATACCAAACTTGATGCTTTACTTTATTTTCTATAACTTTATTTCCTTGTTTAGATAACTTGCCTTCTTGTTCCATATATATCGATAACAAAATTCACCGAATCGTTGAATAAGTAACTTTATATTATTTTCTTATATAGTCTCCATTGGACGCTCATTGTGATATGTTTGTCAAATAATCACGTTTACCACTTTGATTCTCTTCGTCGACAACCACCACGGAGCTTACTAGTCAAGTCACTATTGAATAGGTAACTTAACTAGAACAATATGTGTACCTAATATTACACATTAATATATATATATATATATATATATATATATATATATATATATATATATAATAAACATCTTATATATAATGTATTGATGTAGTGTGATGAAGCACCATTATGGACTTGGACTTCGATTAGGAAAAGCTCCTCTTTGGATATCGGTTGAGGTAACTACTTTGGTGAATCTTATGTCTAACCATTTATTTTCATATACTTTAAATTTAACATGAATGTTTTTGGATGTTTAAATTTGGTGAATTTCGATGTCCGCAACAAAAGAATGGGGTTGATTGTGGCTATTACGTCTTGCGGTACATGTTTGATATAGTCAACCGTTGTCCCGACATCGATTATCTTCAAAAGGTATGTAACTAATTAGTTTATTTAATTTAGATTAAATTGATAGATAAGAATTAGTTTATTTTGGAAATTGTAGCATAAATTAACTATAATCATATCGACCCCGAAACGAACCTAAAAATTGAACTTCTAATCTTTTGCACCAAAATATGACATTAACACTTCAACTATGCATAAAGTAAGTGGTGTGTGTTAGTTTTGCTCCTATATGTAACATGATTTATAGTTTTGGGAAGTGAAATAGCTCAAATTCACAAAAAGCGACCCCGAAACGAACCTAAAAATTGAACTTCTAATCTTTTGCACCTAAATATGACTTATATACTTCAACTATACATAAAGTAAGTGGTGTGTGTTAGTTTTGCTCCTATATGTAACATGTAGGTAGTTTTGGGAAGTGAAATAGCTCAAATTCACAAAAAACGACCCCGAAACGAACCTAAAAATTGAACTTCTAATCTTTTGCACCAAAATATGACATTAACACTTCAACTATGCATAAAGTAAGTGGTGTGTGTTAGTTTTGCTCCTATATGTAACATGTAGGTAGTTTTGGGAAGTGAAATAGCTCCAATTCACAAAAAACGACCCCGAAAAGAACCTAAAAATTGATCTTCTAATCTTTTGCACCAAAATATGACATTAACACTTCAACTATGCATAAAGTAAGTGGTGTGTGTTAGTTTTGCTCATATATATAACATGTAGGTAGTTTTGGGAAGTGAATATAGCTCAAACTCGCAAAAAACGACCCGAAACGAACCTAAAAATTGAACTTCTAATCTTTTGCACCTAAATATGACATTAACACTTCAACTATGCATAAAGTAAGTGGTGTGTGTTAGTTTTGCTCCTATATGTAACATGTAGGTAGTTTTGGGAAGTGAAATAGCTCCAATTCACAAAAAACGACCCCGAAACGAACCTAAAAATTGATTTTCTAATCTTTTGCACCAAAATATGACATTAACACTTCAACTATGCATAAAGTAAGTGGTGTGTGTTAGTTTTGCTCCTATATATAACATGTAGGTAGTTTTGGGAAGTGAATATAGCTCAAATTCGCAAAAAACGACCCCGAAACGAACCTAAAAATTGAACTTCTAATCTTTTGCACCTAAATATGACATTAACACTTCAACTATGCATAAAGTTAGTGGTGTGTGTTAGTTTTGCTCCTATATGTAACATGTAGGTAGTTTTGGGAAGTAAAATAGCTCCAATTCACAAAAACGACCCCGAAACGAACCTAAAAATTGATCTTCTAATCTTTTGCACCAAAATATGACATTAACACTTCAACTATGCATAAAGTAAGTGGTGTGTGTTAGTTTTGCTCCTATATGTAACATGATTTATAGTTTTGGGAAGTGAAATAGCTCAAATTCACAAAAAGCGACCCCGAAACGAACCTAAAAATTGAACTTCTAATCTTTTGCACCTAAATATGACTTATATACTTCAACTATACATAAAGTAAGTGGTGTGTGTTAGTTTTGCTCCTATATGTAACATGTAGGTAGTTTTGGGAAGTGAAATAGCTCAAATTCACAAAAAACGACCCCGAAACGAACCTAAAAATTGAACTTCTAATCTTTTGCACCAAAATATGACATTAACACTTCAACTATGCATAAAGTAAGTGGTGTGTGTTAGTTTTGCTCCTATATATAACATGTAGGTAGTTTTGGGAAGTGAATATAGCTCAAATTCACAAAAATCGACAAAATCAACTCAAAAATTGGTTGTTTAATTAGCTAATTAATTGCAAGAGTTAGTTGTTATTATATATTGTAAATGTTTGACTTGATCTTATTAATTTATTATATTCATATTATTGCAAGGTTTACATGGATAACGACGCACCAAGGTTGGATGAATTCACAATTGAAGAATTGGATGAAGTTCGAAACAAGTTGGCAACCTACATTTGTGAAGATTGTCTATGATACATTGGTTAGGATTTTGCAAGAACTAGCTAGAAGTTCGAAACAAGTTGGCAAGCTATTCGGTTGTTGCGTTAATGTAGCTTTTTGTATTAGAATTAATATTTGCCTTAATATGTACTCTTTAACATTATTATTATTATATATATATAATTATTACATATATAATTGGGAACTCTATATATATATAAGCAAAGCAGCAAGGAAACAGGGAACAAGCGTAGCGTATCATAATATTATATAGCTGAATTTAAAAAAAAAAAAAAAATTACAAAAGGGCTGCGGTTAATAGATAAAACCGCAGCCCTTGGCCACATAAGGGCTGCGGTTAATTGAGAAAACCGCAGCCCTTAATTAATCAAGGGCTGCGGTTTTCTCAATTAACCGCAGCCCTTATGTGGCCAAGGGCTGCGGTTTTCTTACGACCGCAGCCCTTAAATATGGAAGGGCTGCGGTTCATAACCGCAACCCTTCATATATATTAAGGGCTGCTACTCTAATTGCTGCGGTCAAAAAACGCAGCCCTTAGGCCACTTTTGACCGCAGCCCTTAGGCTTTTTTCCACTAGTGATAATAACTATTCTGTACAAGACTTTTCTTATGCTCTTGAACCATCCATGCCATTATCTAAGTCACTAAGTTTATCTTTTGCACCTAATTATAAGTCTTATAAGCCTAAGGTTGAATTGGTAAACTTGTTGCATTTTTATAACCAAACTAAATGGAAAGAGTCTTTATGTTCTAAAAACGAGTTACACGTTCAATTTTGCTTTATTATGATATTTTGGTTTGTAAGGAGGCTTCTACTACATTGTGTTTGGAGTGCACGAGAGATAGCTTTAGCTACTGTTGCTTATGGGGCAGCGGGTGTTTGATTGCGGCATGCAATGTACAATTGTCGAGCCAACGACGAGAAACAAAGGCGCAGCTTGGGGGGCAACCCAAGGATTTATTGTTTTCTATTTTTTCTATTTTATTTTATTTTTCTTCGGCACAATAAACTACTCTAACTACTCTATGTGTTGTGTGTTGCTGATCCAGGATGTTGTTCTGCCTTCTACCCATCTGCTGATGTTGCTGAATCTGTTAGCTACTACACATTACTGCTGCAAACCGTTGCTCATCTCCTTCCCCGTTCAATTGTAATTTTCAGAACACCAACTACTATATGGAGAATATTTCTGTAGTCTACATATACCAGGTTGCCTCCTTCCTTGTTTCCCTTGTTTCTCTTGTTTCTTTTCTTCTCCCTACTTCTATTTTTAGTTTGATTTTATAAACATTGAGGACAATGTTGATTTTAAGTGTGGGGGGAATTTTGGAGTTATTTTGAGCTAAATTATGAAATTGAGTTCGTTTGCTGGATATTTGTTGGAGAAATATGTTGAATATAGGTGCTTTGATTGAAAAAAAATGGATTGTCATATTTATAGGGGAGGTGTTGCCAAAATTTGGGCAGAAATTTATAATTTTCATGTCTGATTTGAAGGCAAATTCCGTTAGCTTAATTTGGCTGGAAAAAAAAATCAGTTTTCAAAATTGAATTTTTTTTATAAAAAAAATTCTAGTTTTGTTGCAAGTTAATGGGTTTTTATGTTGACTGATTCAGATAATTGCATAGCATCATTGTGTAAGTGTTTGACAAGTGGTAAGAATGGTTATTTAGGATTTGATTTGTGATTGACTTGGTGAACATCTATAGCCATTGTGAGACTCTTGAGCCTTTTAATAGACTAAAACATCTATGTTAGTCTCTAGTTTTTCATGAGAGTGTGTGTTAGTTCCTAGTGAAGTATAGACTCTTGAATTTACATTGGTTTCTTTGAGACTACATTGAAACATGAGCATACATAAAAATGATAAAGGCATTTGTTTTTCTTGAACCATTAGCCTAAATCACCTACATTATTGTACTCCTTTAAAAAAAAAGCCCTCTGAGCCTTAAGCCTATTTCTTTTGTTTAAACCACATTACAAGTTTATAAATTTAAACATGTGTCCTAACCAAAGCTTTGAGTTAGTGGATTATAATTTGGTGTTTGGAGTATTATTTGTGAAGGGTATAAAAAAATTATTATTATGGATGTGGTGTTCTCTATTTTATATCAATGGTTATTACGAGATTGTGAAGAAGAAAAAAATAAATTTCAAGAAGAATGTTGAAAAAAATATGTTATGTGATTCGAGAAAAACAAGATTATGAAAAAAAGTAATAATAAGTCAAATGTTATCATTCAAAGCAAATGGTACACAAAGAGATATATGGGTTGTAAATTATTGGAATTGGATTATTTAGTAGCATTTCATTAGAGTTGGAGTTTATTTGTTGGCTTCTCTTCTATTTGGCCAATGGGGTTATTGTTCTTCTATTCCACTAGCTCTTAAGCTTTTGAGCACCAAATCCTAAATACTCCCTACCTTTACCTTAACCTTACATTACAACCTTATTAAGTCCTTTGATTTTTGTATGTTCTATGTCTTACTAAGTAGTGGAGGATTGAACGATATGCAAATTTAAAGAAGAAATATTTCATTTCGAGTCGACTTTATAGAATTTGAGTGATAATTATTATGACCCCAAACACATGAGAGGGTATGAATTTATATTTATTTTTATTCGCACAACTAAAGTGTGGGTTCACCAAGTTAATTACTTACATTGCTCAAATCTTGAATATGGTTGTGGTAAGATGTGTTGAAAACGCTAATACATGAAGTACTATGTGATTTGAAGAGTTGGTTAATCTTTTGCCTGCTTGCTTGCGACAAATGAATACCTTTTTCGAACTAAAATTATTTTCATAAATCATATTTTTAGTCTTTGTGAAAATTTTCAGTTGAGTTATGACTGTTTACATTAGAATTTGCCTGAAAAGTCAATCAGATGGGAAGTTAGAATTTATAATGACAGATAGATGCTGCTATTATAGTCCTAGTTTGATCGATGACGACCAAAAGCTAAGTGTGGGGGAATTTGATAAGTGCCTATTTATACATATTTTTACCCTCAAATATAATACTTTTAGGGTCGTCTGTTGAGTTATATGGGTTAAATATTATACTTTTAGAATATTTTGGGTTTAAATACTTGGTAATTATTTTTAGAGCATAGAATATTCATCTTAGTATTATTTTAATTATTTAGTGATAAACTATTTGAATAAAGTTTGGAAAGATGCACTAAATTCGAGTATTGCTAATTCTGCTGGGCTGATATAATATTTTGGGCATATCTTTCTCATACGGAGTCCAAACGAGACGATTCAAGTGGCTACGGAAAGCTAAGATCAACACCTATGACTTTGTAGAAGAAGACAATAGCTGATTTTTACCTTAACTGAGTCTAAATTGTGTTACAAGTAGCAAATTAGATTTCTAATGCTTAAATTACAAGCCCAAGTAGTATATTGATTTATCCATTTGTGGCCTGGCCCACGTACACACCCTACAGCAGTAACATGATTCATTAGACAACAACACAACACAGAGCAAAGATCAAGTAAGAAAAAGACAAGAAACTCCTTTTTGGGCTAAAAGGCAACAAGCATAACAGGAGGAGAAAATGGGCTAAGCCCATTCTCAAACTCACGCATCATTAATTAAAGAAAACCGTAAAGATCTCGCGGCAAACGTAAAGATCTCGCCGGAAAACGTAAAGATCTCGCCGAAAAGTGTAAAAATATCGTAGGAAAACATAAAACCTTGCTTAGGAAAACACAAAATCTCTCCTCGATCGATCGTTTTTCCGAGGTTTGTTTCATTTTTTTTTATCTTTTTATTTTATGTAAGATGCCTGGTTTTCTTTGTTTGAGTTTCGAATGTGATGATGAACTTTGGTTGGTTTTTTTAAATTTCGAGTTTCGATTCATGTGAAGTTGATTAATAGTTGTTTTTTTTTGTTTTATGTAAGATTTATGATTTTCATTGTGAAGTTGTTTAATAGTTGTTTTTTTGTTTAATAGTTTCGATTCATGATGAACTTTGGTCTAATTTTTTTAATATGTTTCATATGCTTCGAATCTGATTCGTCATTCATGCGAGTTGTTTGATTTTTTTAATATGTTTTAGGGTTTTTGGTTAGGGTTAGGGATTTTGATTAGGGTTTAGGATTAGAGTTAAGGTTAGGGTTTAGGGTTAGGGTTTTGACTAAGGTTAGGGTTAGGGTTAGGGTTTCAACCCAACCTTAACCCGAAAACCTAATCCTAACCAGAAACCCTAACCAGAAACCCTAACCCTAACCAGAAACGCTAACCCTAACCAAAAACCCTAACCCTAACTAGAAACCCTAACCAGAAACCTAACACTTAAACTTTAAATTTCAGTTATAAATGGAGGACATTGATAATGTTGTTTCTGACTATTCTTCAATTGTTCAATCAAATTCTGCTGCTGCTACTACTGGTGATGATGTTGTTTCTGCTCCTTTGCCTGATCCTTCACTCTTTGGTAAACGCACTTCCCCTGTTTGGAAGCATTTCGTTTTTATACAAATCGGAGGGTAAGATATTTTCTACTTGCATTCTTTGTAGAAACCTGTCATTTACGTCTTTGAAAGTGCTAGAGGTACCACTAATCAAAATAGGCATTTACTTAAATGTGATCCTTATTTATTAAGTGTTAAAAGTAATGATGCGGGAAATAATTTTAGTCAAAAAACCTTTTGTCGTATGTTTGCCGAAGCCATAATGGTCCATGCTTATCCTTTACTTATTGTTGAACATGTTAGAACTAGGGCTTTGTTGTCTTATTTGGAACCTAGAGTGAAGCACATATCTCGAAATACGATGCTTAAGATTTGTGTTAATGAGTTTGAGACCATGAAAAGAGTATGCGTAACTTGTTGATGGATTTGGATGGTAGAATATGTTTTACTTGTGATCTTTGGACTTCCATGAATGATAGCTATATGGTACTTCTTGCTCATTTTGTTGATAAGTCTTGGACACTACGTTCTAAAATACTTGTCTTTCGATCTTGCCCTCAACCCCATACCGGTTTAGAATTGAGTAGATTTTTTCTGAATTTGCTTGAGGAATGGGGCCTTAAAGATAAGGTTTTTACGTTGACTTGTGATAATGCTAGTAATAATAATGTTATGGTTTCTGAAATTGTTGATGATTTGAACAAAGTCAATCCTTTGGTTTGTGGTGGTAAATTTTTTCATATTAGATGTTCGGCACATATTTTAAATTTAGTTGAACAAAGTGGTTTGTCTATGATTGATGAGAGTGTTAAAAACTTGCATTCAATTGTTACTTACATTGGTTTAAATATGGCTAGACTTCAACGATTTGATGATTGTGTTACGTATGTTAATACGTATGTTAATACTGGATTTTGTGGTAAGTTGATTTATGATGTTTGTACTCGTTAGAACTCCACTTATTTAATGCTTCGTCGTTGTTTGGAAGGAACGGAAGCTATTGATAGGTTTGTTTGATATGAGCCGGGGTTTGAAATTCGTATTACTTATGCCGATTGGAAAATCATACAAAATGTTTGTGATTTTTTGGAACCTTTTTATGATATAACTGTACTGTTTTCTGGTTCCGAGTACCCCACCGCCAACTTGTATTTTTCTAACATTGCATTAATTGAGAATTTGATTGTTAATGCACATAATCATGCAACTGATTGCATTAAGGGTATGGTTGAACCTATGTATGCTAAGTTTAACAAGTATTGTGAGGACTATTCTCCTATTCTTTGTGTTCTTTGTCATGCTTGATCCACGCTATAAAAAACAATTTGTTAGTGATTTATATGGTAGTTTATATGTCGATTCCGAGCGTGATAAACGTGTTAAAATCGCCGTTGATCATTTTACCGAATTGTATACATATTATTCTCAAACTTATCCATCTTCTTCTTTTGGTTCTTTGAGTTACGTTCAAAGTGATGTTAATCCTTGTCCATCGAGTCTAAGACCTACCCTTCGCCCATATAAGAAAATAAACCTTGCTAAAGAGTATGGTCGTGTTGCTAGCACTAGTGTTGGTGCTTCTAGTGTTCAAAGTGTAACTTATGAAATTAATGCATACTTTGATGCCCCCCTTGTTCCTTGTGTTAGTGATGTTGATTTTGATGTTCTTTCATATTGGCGTGCTAATGTGGTTCAATTTCCTATTTTTGCTCGCATGGCTAGAGATATTTTAGCCATCCCTATTACCTCTGTTGCATCTGAATCCTCATTTAGCATGGGAGGTAGAATTTTGACCAAGTATCGTTCGCGTTTGTTGCCTCATAATGTTGAAGCTTTAGTAACTTGTCAAAATTGGCTCTCTGGTTATACCCCAATTGAGGATGAAAGAACTGTTGATGTTGGTGTTGTAGGTGAACCTAGTGATATAGCCTATGATTCTATTCCGTAATTCATTTGCTCTCTCTTTTGTTGCTGCCCATGGTATGTTGCTTTGGCTGTGGTTGTTGTGGTCTTGTGCTGCTGCTTGTAGGATGGTGATGTGCTTGTGGTTTGTTGGTGTTGCTGTGCTTGTAGTTTGTTGGTGTTGCTGTGCTTGTGGGATGGTGCTGATGTTCATGTGGATGGTGTTGTACTGATTTTATATTTTGGTACCCGTATGTTAGACTCTCAACTCCAAAATTAATTACGTATTTGTTGCCCTTAGCTTTGTGAGGCGGCGCTTTTTCTAGGCATGTATTTAAGAATATGATACACACTTGAGAGCCAATTTTTTTTTACAAGTGCCTAAGAATTGCCGCCTGCCCACAATTGCTTTGTGGCTCGTTTACATTTTTACATTTTGTGACGTTGATGGAGTCTAAGTGCTCGATGATGATTCTTCTGTTAACAGTTTCTTAAAACTTTGTTATAAGATCTGAGAGCCCAAAAAATATAAAAAAAGTATTTTTGTACTTTGTTGTTGTGGTTGTCGTGGTCCTGTGCTGCTGTTGCTTGTTGGATGTTGTTGCTTGTTGGATGTTGTTGCTTGAGGCTTGCTGCCGTTGCTTGTTGGATCTTTCGTCGCTTGAGGCTTGCTGGCCGCCTTGCTCAGGGCTGCTCTCGCCGCCGCTTGTTGGATCTTCCTTGAGGCTTCTTCTGCTTTGCTTGTGCTCGCTGATCCGCTTCTTTGCTTGTGGCTCGCTCTTGTCGCCGCCGCTTGTGGCCTACCGTTGCTTGCTTGTGGTTTCGAATTTTGGTACCCGTATCTTGAATTTCTTCTTGTGGTTTCTTTCTTTGGTTTGGCTTGGAAATTCTAGATGGTGGTTGCTTATTGTTGGCTTGCTACATATAATAAATTCAAGCAATTTGATTTTTGTAATTTCATTTGACATTGACACATGTACTTTGAATGAATTTATGATATTATATTAACTCGACGCAATTACCAAACTTTGTTCTTCACTCAAACAAGTTACGATCTTAATTATATGTTGTGGAAAAATTAAAGTATAGTATTTTATGGAAGCATTTGCATTATACAAAGCAACTGAAAAATTAATAAGAAGACATTCTATAATATGCACTAAAAGAAGTAAGAAACTAGCAGTTAAAAAGTTTAATCTCATCAATAGTTAAAACACTATGACATGAACCAAAATTACATCAAAAATAATTTAATTGAGAATGTAATTTATTTTTTTATTAAATTATTATTAAATGTAAGTAATTTTATAAATTACCATATTGAAATGATTCTGTAGATATAGAAAAATAATTGAATTTTCGTAATTTTGTTGAGTTTAGTCGTCAAAATAAGTTGGTTTGAAAAATTGCGTAAAATTAGGTAGATTTTATTTTCAGATCAATTAGAATTCGAGTTGAACCAGGTATTTATTGGGCCTAATTGAGTTTTGGGTTAATATCTGGTTTAGTTCGGTCGGGTTCGGGTTTGAATGCGGTGTCCGTGTGGTCGTCGAATATAATCTAGCTAGCCGGAGCTTGGTCAGTCCGGGTAATCCCAGGTCGGGTTTCGATCGGAGTCCGGGGACTGACACTCACAGGTCGAACCAGGTTCAAGTCAGGTCAGTATCAGGTTGACCCAGCGTTCAGGTCTATTTCTGACACCCCTACTCGCCGGTTAGCGCTTGTGCTTCTTTTCTGTATGTGGGAACTAGATAGTAGATACGTAATAACAAAAATTCTAAATTTATGTCAACTTAACTAAACTTATTTCTGTTATCTAAATTTATATCAACTTATTTCTGGCTTTAAAACAAAAATTCAACTTATTTATACTTATCTAAATTTATGTCAACTTAACTAAACTTATTATATGAGTCCTATTAAAATGTATTTTGTGAGATTGTCATACCTTATTTTTACGTATTTTTGCTAAACTAATTATCTTAACTTTATTTTTCGATAGGGAGTGGAAGAAAGGTGAATAGTTAAGCCCTAACTTCGATTTTTGTCGCTTTAAAAACAAACATGATTAGTATAAAGTTGAACACGCATTTCAAGCTTTGGTGGTTATTATAGATCTGTGAGATGCCCCGATCAATTAGATCAAAATTATGAGTAGCAACTTTCTTTACTATAGCCTACAGGAAGCTCGTGTCATTCAAACAAAATCATTTTGAAATTAGATCGGATTTCAGTTTTTATCTGAATAACTTTCAAACATCACAGGCCTCTTGCAAAAAAACAAAAAAGCATATTTCGGAACCACTTAACTAGACTAGTTAGATCGTGAAAGTATGTAAGCAAAACTCAAATCATATGAATAAACTTAGAATTCCTGTCATGCTCTCAAGCGGAAAATTTCTAATTCCGAAATGTTTGGGACGCAAACTTTTTTTGCTAATTAAGTAATTATATTGCTTAAGAAACACCATTACAACCACACCAACCCAAGGCAAGAGCAAACCAACTAGGTTGGACTCCTCTTAAGCCAAGGGAGGGAAAAACAAACCCGATTACAACACTAGTCGGTTAAGGCTTACAAACCATGCATATTAATCTATTTAAGCAACACAAGCACCAATTCTAATTCTTAGCTGACTCTTTCATCATCTTAACCACACTACTAATACTAGGTATACATTGATCCCAAGAACATTTATTTCTACTATGCCAAACATGATAAATGACCGCAGAGATGCCAAAGATACATGTAGGGGTGAAAGTTATTCGGATAAAAATCGAAATCAATCCAATCCAATCCGAATTAGTAATTCGGATCGGATTCGAACCGTATTCGGATTGGATTCGGATTGAGATTTTTGAAAAATTGGATTTTCGGATCGGATTGGATTGCGGATAATTGGATCCAAAAATCAATATAACCGAATAGTAATATGCCTTGTATTATGTAAATTCTGGATTGGGTTTAAGTGCTTAACTGATTTTTTTTAAAAGCCCAGTGCTTAAGTGTTGCTGCCTGCTGTATTCTTTGTTGTTGAAGTGAACCTTTTGTGTGTTGTTGGACTAAATCTCATGTATTCTGTTACGTTATGTTGTAATGAAATATGGCCTATAGATTTGTTTTTTTTTTTGATAAGTAAGTAATTTGATTGCTCTTGAAACTCCAATACATCCTAAACCATCCAAAGTTGTCCACAAACCAACTAGGTTGGACTATAGATCAACCAAGGAGGTTAACAATTGGTTACATACTCTAATTACATTCTCGCAAATAACAGCCACTACAATGCCATTACAATGCTATAAACCATTGATAATCCTTCCTACTTATAGCTTCGAGGCAATACGGTTCTAATCCTTATTTTCACTAACTCCCGAATGCTTTCTTTGTAAATCTAATGCTTGGACTATCTTGTGACGGAAGCATGTGTTTCTTCCTTGCCAAACATAGTACACCATTGCAACCTATCCCCGCATTTTATGACTTGTTTCCGAAAATTTGTTCGTCTCTTGTTCCTCACCCACTGATAATACTCTGTAAAGATTCAGCTTTGACGAAATATTTAACCACTTCTTGATCTCATTCCAAAGATTGATTACTATATGTGCACTTAAAAAAGGATGCTCATGAGTCTCGAACTATTTTGACATAGTAAACACAAGTCATTTGAGCTCACTCCAATCTTGGCAAGTTTTGTTGTGAGTCGTAGCTTCTCTGTATTGCCAACCATACTATAAACTGTGTTTAGGAATTGCAAATCTATTCCAAACCACCTTATCCCAAGTGTACTCTCTCTTTTTCACCTCTTAGCTTATCATACACATCTTGTATAGAATATTGAGACAGAGAACTTATTTGGGTTTCAGGTAAAATGAGCTTTCGGGTTGTTCTTTTATCCGACAAATTTTACTCCAATACCAACTTCCTCCCGACTTAGGTGTATAACTCCACCAATTCTCCCCCTTAATATAAACAACATGCACCCATTTAATCCATATGTTTTGATGCAATTGCCCACACATATTTCCCCAAGCAAGCTACATTCCATGTTCTTACATCTCTAAAACCCAATCCTCCACTTTTTTTTACTCCAAAGACAACTCTTCCTAGGCCACTTGCTCCGGTCTCTCGAGTAAAAGACCGACCACTCCACAAAAAGGCTCTGCACACTTTAATTACTTCATTCAAGACACTTTTTTGGGATCACAAATACGTGTGCCCAATATCTATGTAAACCCAAAGAATACCGAATTTATTAAGCGTGTTCGGCACTATAAGACAGATTCCTTGTACTCCATATTCGATGCGTCTTTGTCATTTTCTCAACAATACTATCACATTGTGCTTGTGTGACTCTTCTAGAGCATATAGGTACCCCTAGATATCTGAAGGGCAGTGAACTTCTAGTAAACCCTGATGCATCCACAACTCTCAGTACTTCTTCCTCAGACATCCCACAAGTGTAGATTGCAGACTTGTTAATGTTTGCTTGTAATCTGAGGTATCTAAAAACAACTTAAATGCTCTAAGCATTAAGTATATAGAAGCAAATTCTCCTTTACTACGGAATAAGATCATCTACAAAACACATGTGTGTTAGTTTCACTTAACACATCTTGGGTGAAACTTGAATTGCTCTAGTTCACTCATTTTGTAAAGTATCCTTCGACAGATATTCCATGCATATCACAAACAACAGTGGTGACATGGGGTCACCCCTGTCTCAATCCCCTCTCTGATTTAAAATAGCCTTCCATTCCTCCATTAATCAAGAGGGAAAACATGGGAGTTGTCACACAAGTCATCACAATCTTTGTGAAACTATCGGGGAATCCTAAATAAATCATCATTTGCTTTGTAAGAAATCCCAATTGATAGTATCATAAGCCTTCTGAGATCTATTTTCATGAGACAACTTGGCTTTACCTTCTTCCTTCCATAATGCTTGACCATATCTTGTATGACCATGATATTATGGACTATGAATATACCTTGCACAAAACCACCTTGATTCTCGATGATTATATCAGGTAATACTCTCCTGAGTCTTCCACATAACACTTTTGTTACACACTTATAAAGTGTATTACAACAAGATATGGGCCTGAATTCTGTGACATTACTAGGACATCTAGTTTTAGGGATTAAAGTAATTGTTGTGTTATTCAATTCCTTTAAAACCTTTCCACTATTGAGAGTGTGTCTAAATCTGCCTCAATTACATCTTCACCAATTATACTCCATGCATCTCGTAGAAGTAGGATCTAAATCCATCAGGTCTAGGAGCTTTAGCCCCTGGAATGGAAAACAAAGCCTGCTTCACCTCTGTTGCTGTGTATGGTGCATTAAAGATATTTCTGTGCTCTTCTGTTATCAGTGGTCCAGCTTGGACTATCTCCTGCATGATCATCTTTCTATATTGTATATTAGTGCCAAGAAGCTTGTTATAGTATTCCAGAAAAGCTCCTACAACTCCTTCAGGCTTGTCCTATTACTCCCTCTCTCATTATGTATGATATATATATGATTCTTCTCATTTCTTGCCTTTTATAGATCGATGAAATAGTGTTGTATTTTCATCACCATCATTGAGCCACTCCACTTTAGCCTTCGTCGTAAAATCTAAATATGCATTGTGCTTCGTTTGTATTCCTGAATGCCCTCACTCGTCTTGACCCATCTCTGTATTCCCTGGGTTCATATGCATATGTTGTTGGGCAATTATCATAGCTTTATGTGCTTTAAATTCAGCCACTTGTAATTCTAAATATCCTTCTTTATTTAGTATTCTAAGCTCCTTCTTCACTGCTTTCAACTTTATCAGAATTTTATACATCTTGGAGCCTTCTACAACAACCGACCATGCCTGTCTTACTTTCTCCAGAACTGGGCATCTCCCTTCCACATTGTGAAGTATCCAAAAGGTTTCTTACTTCCTCTCTGTCAATAGGATAAATTATGAGTACAGTGGAGAGTGATCAAACTCCCCCTCACCTTGAAAGTTCACTTCAACTCTAGGAAATATATCTTGCCAAGCTTCGATTCCCCAACATTCTATCAAGCTTAGAAAATACCCTATCTCCTCATTGTTGTTTGTTATTCCATGTAAAGAAACAAACAAGACTTTTAATATCTTCAACCCCACACTCTCTCATACAATCTCTCATAGGAGCAATTTCATATTCTCTAACCAATGAGCCTAATCTTTCATCGGTGTTCATAACACTATTAAAATCACCACATATTAGCCAAGGACTCGAGTTTTTAACATTTTCAGGTCCTGCCATAATTCCTCTCTTGCTCTTCTTTCATTAAAAGCATAAACATAAGTGCAAAAAAATCCATTACTGCCACTACAAGGTTGTACAAAACAATGTAATAATTAAGATGTACCTTTGATGATATTGACAAGTAAAACTTCCAGGCTTCCATGCTATGATTATCCTGCCATTTGGATGATAAGAAGCATTTGATGAAAAGCACCACCCTAAAAAAACTCTCGGTAAAGAGCACCTAAGTTAGGAGCCTTCACCTTTGTTTCAAGAGGCCTACCAAACTAATAGCATATCTCAGAAGAAAAGCTTTAATGGCCTTCTCGCTTATTGATATTGTTGGCCCTCGGATATTCCAGATATAGTACCTTATCCATTTTGGATAAGGGAAAGTTCCCTCTCCATTCTCTCCTCGCTTCCATGTTCATTCCTTGACCATTTAGTTCTTCAACTCCAAGCTCTTCCTCCGCAAAGATCTTGTATAAGAGTTTGGAATGAATTGTCGGTTCTAGTGACACTAGTACCATTAACTCTAACCCTTATGGGTCTCAATGCTTTCGAAAACCTTCGGGATCCATTTCAACCTCCTTATCCTTCCTCATCTCCACCTGAAACCCTTTTTCCTTATTCTGTGTTCTATCATCTGCTACCTTCTCTGGTACAGGTGCAACATTGATCTGATTTGTTGTTTTAGGTCTCCATTCTTGCCTGAGTAGTGCCTTCCTACACTCCTTACTGTCATGACCATATTTAGTACACTTATTGCACTGAATTGGTAGCCATTCAAATTCAACCGGCACTTTCACTTTCTCCCCATATTCATTCAAGAACCAGATATGATCCGGAAAGGCTTGTTCTATTTTTACCTCCACTAAAATTCTTGCAAATTGCAATTTGTCTCTATTCCTTGTAGCTTAATCTCTTTTAATCGGGTCTCCCTACTGTGAAACAATCTTGTGTAGAGCATGCTCTCCCCAGTATTTGAGAGGCAATCTCAATTGCACCCAAACAGGCAGAGTTTTAATGTTCTCTTTCACAAAATTAATATCAGGTGACCATGGCTTCATGATCAATGGCTTCTTATCAAAGAAGAAATGTCCATTCAAAACAGAATCACATGAATCCATAGCATTGAATCTCACAAAAAAAACACCTCTCTTAATCATTGCTACCTTATCTACATGATATGATTTCCATATTCGCCTAAAATAACCTTCCATAACATGTACAGGAGGGTTAGCATCAAGAACATAGCATATTATTGCAGAATTCCAGAAGTTGATTTCATCTTGCACATCCTCCATATCAATCTTAATCAACTTCTCATTAGATTCCCCTAAAACTTCATTATAATCCATATTTTCAACATCATCATCCATATCCTCTAACTGTTCGACATTATGCACCACTGGTTCAGGTTGAAAAATAGGAACAGATTGCATACCTCCTTTCTCAGTTACTGTTCCATTGGAATGACGATCAGCACTTCGATGAATTGATTGCAGCCATTCATTGAAAGTGTGTCTGACCTCAGATTGTTGCTGCAATTGCTGAATAGAAGATTTAGGCGTAAGAATTTCTCCAATTCCAAGCCCAAAATCCAATGCTTCTATCCCCAAAACTTCCTCCATAGACTTAGTTCGCAAGGCTTGTGAATGTGATGATGGCCCCTTAGCTTTCTCCTTCTGCATCCCAGCATTTCCAGCTTGAGATTTCCCTGCCGTTTTCCTTGCCATGGCGACGGTGCACAATAGTTATCGTGCACCGAGAGAAAATTGGAAAAGTTCTCCTGGGTCTGCTAGTCTTTATAGATTTGTTATTAGTTTATTAATGGACTATGAGGTTTGTAATGAATTATCAATTTGTAAATTGTAAATCTATTGGGCTGCTGTTGTCGGCTTGTCGCGCCTAATTTATTTCATAAAAAAAATAGAGTTTTAAAAAATTGGATTTTCGGATCGGATCCAATCTAGAGTTTAAAAATTCGGATTGGATTGGATCGGATTCAAACTCTAATTGGTTTGGATTCGGATTGGAAAATTGAAATCCAAATTTTGTTCGGATCGGATTGGATTAGGCCCAAATCCAAACCGTACACCGAACTTTCACCCCTACATACATGCACTGCTTCTGGAATTTTGTTTTCCTGCTGCGCTTAATCCAGCTCAGAACCTGCTGAAGAGCATTAGCAGGTGTTTGGATTTTCTCCACTTCTTCATTTCATTCAAACATCTAGTACTGAAAACACACTGAAAAAACAGGTGAGAATGTGTTTCTTCTGTTGCATCACACATTAAACATTTATCTGAAGTAGAGATCCCAATTCTTGCTAGCTTCTTAGTTGTTTGCAGCTTAGATTGAATAGCTAACCAAGCAACAAACTTGTGTTTAGGAATCCCTAGTCTATTCCAGACTACTTTATCCCAAGAGACAGATTCTTTTTCACCTCTAAGCTTATCATAGATAGCTTGAATTGAATAGACAGGAAGATTTGCCATTTCCTCCTCAGTATAATAAGCTTTGAGTTGCTCTTTAACTTGACAGATTTTGCGCCAATACCAGCTTGCACTAGCAGTAGGAACATAGTTCCACCAGTTCACCTCTTTCTCATAAACATTATGGATCCACCTGATCCAAACATTATCTTATTTAGAGGTAATAGCGCACACATACTTGCCTAAGCAAGCTTGATTCCAAGTTATGACCTCTCTGAACCCTAGCCCACTATTGGCCTTGCTCCAGCAAAGGTTATCCCAAGCTATGAGTCCAGGTTTGTGAGAGAAGGACTGACCACTCCATAGAAATGCTCTGCATATTTTAGTTACCTCCTCAAGTACACTCTTAGGCAATATGAATACTTGTGCCTAGTATCTATGAAGACTAATTAACACAGAGTTAATTAGTTGTGTTCTAGCTGTGTAGGAGAGATTTCTTGAACTCCATAATCTGATTCTTGTTGTCATCTTCTCAATGATCACTTCACATTGTGCTTTTGATATTCTTGTAGCACAAATTGGAACTCCTAAGTATCTGAATGGCAGTTTGCTTCTAATAAACCCAGATGCTTCAATAATTCTTTGAACTTCCACTTCAGGCATCCCACAAGTATATAAAGTAGATTTAATCACATTAGCCTTCAATCCAGAAGTATCTGAAAATAGCTTAAAAGCCTGTAGCAGCAGATAGATAGAGGGGAATTCACCCTTACAACAGAGAATAAGATCATCTGCAAAACACATGTGTGTTAGTTTCATTTCTCTACATCTTGGATGAAATTGAAACTGTTCAAGCTCACTTAACTTGTATAGAATTCTAGATAGATATTCCATACAAATTACAAATAATAGAGAAGACATGGGGTCCCCCTGCCTTAATCCTCTTGTGGCTTTCAAGTATCCTTTCATACTGCCATTTATCAAAAGAGAGAACATTGGAGTGGTTACACATTGCATCACCAGGCTTGTAAAATGTTCAGGAAAACCCAGGTGCTTCAACATCTCTTGCAAGAACTCCCAGTTAACTGTATCATATGCCTTCTGGAGATCAATTTTCAACAAACAACTAGGCTTCACTTGTTTCCTGCCATAGTGCTTCACCAGATCTTATATCACCATAATGTTATGTACTATAAACCTTCCATGCACAAAACCCCCTTGATTTTCTATGATGATATCAGGGAGAACTTTTCTCAATCTGTTGAATGGAACCTTTGTAGCACACTTATACAATGTGTTACAGCATGCTATGGGTTTGTACTCTGTGACCTTTTTTGGACATCTAGTCTTAGGAATCAAAGTGATGGTTATATTGTTTAGTTCTTTCAATATTCTGCCACTTTGCAAAGTTTTCATCACAGCACCTAAGACATCTTCACCTACTATTTCCCATCTATCTTTATAGAAATAGGATCCAAATCCATCAGGTCCAGGGGCTTTACAACCTGGTATGGAAAACAAAGCATTCTTAATTTCCTCAATGGTGTAAGGAGCATTAAGAATGGATTTATGCTCATCTGATAATAAAGGACCAGTATGAACTATGTGAGGCAACACTTCAGTTCTTACAGTGACCTGACTCCCCAACAGCTTGTTATAATATGCCAAGAAAGCTCCTGAAACTTCATCTAGCTTATCATACCAGGTACCAAATTCATCATGTGTTAGTATATCTGATTCTGTTGTCTTCTAGCTTTCAAACTTTGATGAAATATGCTAGTGTTTTCATCACCATCTCTAAGCCAATCAAGCTTAGATTTCTGACTCAAGAATTCAACATAAAGTTTATGTTGCTCCTTGTAATTTCTCACTACTTCCAGTTCTTGTTCAGCCAAAGTAATATCACCAGGGTGAAGATGCATCAAATTTTGAGCATCTAACATCTTTTGATGAGCTTGAATATCTCTTGCTTGCAAGTCTGAAAAGCCTCTCTTATTCAATTCCTTCAGAGCCAATTTAACATGTTTAAGTTTTTTCAGAACTTTGAACATTTTTTATCCTGCCACCTGAGTGGACCAAGCTTGCCTCACAACCTCTGCAAACTGGGGGGAACTCTTCCACATAGTGAAGTATCTAAATGGCTTTCCACCACTATGATCATGAGGATACACAGTGAGGAGAGCAGGTGTATGATCAAAATCACCCTAATTTTGAAAATTCACTTCTGCATTTTCATGTATATCATTCCATGCTGTGTTAGATAACATTCTATCTAACTTGGAGAAAACTCTTGCCTCTCCATGTTGTTTGTTATTCCAAGTGTAGAAATTTCCAGAACTTTTAATGTCAGCCAAACCACACTCCTCCATACAAGCTCTAAAATCCTAAATTTCACAGTCTCTTACCAATGAACCAAGTCTTTCATCTGTGTGAAGCACACAGTTAAAATCTCCACATATTAACCAAGGTTCTAGAGTGCATACCTCCCTTAAATTATCCCATGATGTCTCCCTCTTAACTCTTTCATTAAAAGCGTACACAAAAGTACAGTAGAAGCCCTATGTACCATTCATTGGCTTTATGAAGCAATGCATCATTTGGCTTGTACCTTTAATGATGTTAATTGAGAAAAACTTCCCTGGTCTCCAAGCTAATATGATTCTCCCACCATCATGACTACTTTTTTTTTTTTTTGCTAATTAAGAAAGTAGATTAATGAACCAGCACTTTACAACCAAAACCAAACCAAAGGGGCAAACCAACTATCATGACTACTTGCATTAGAAGAAAAGCACCATCCAGCAAATACTCTTTGATAAAAACCACCTAAGTTAGTGGTCTTTATCTTAGTCTCTAAGAGGCCAACAATACCAATAGAGAGATTGTAGTCTGTAAATGTAGTTTTTCACATCTCTTTGTTTTTTGATATTATTGACCCCTCTGACGTTCCAACATAGCAATCTATCCAGGTTTCAATAGGAGGGATCTCCCTTCCCTCCACTATATCGGCATTTGCCACGGGTTCAACAATATCATCAACCATGTTCAATAAGGTAGTGAATGCATTACCCGTGGCCGGTAATTTTGACACCGGATGTTCGACGCAAACTTGTTCAAAACAATTAGTTGTTACTTCCCCGTTCCATATTAATTAATATCATATTAACTGACACAAAGGTTTAGGAAATTTATTTGACACCAGATTTTATTATTCGTATTTTTCACCAGCCACCAGGTATCCCTGAGGTTTTACGAAATTCATGAGGTACATAGCCCTGCGGTTTCAAAAATTCATTGGGTAACCCTTAAGTTTGCATATAATGTACCAGACACCCTTAATAACTTACTGGTGTTGATTTCGTTAACTTAAATGACTCAAAATCGGTTGACTCGTATCCTAATTCCCCTAATATATCAAGACCCAAATTTGGCCTAAATCTAAACCTTTTTTTTTGGTACGAAAGCATCCATTTAATTAAGTAAAGGCAACATGATTATCCATAATACAGATTAAATTTCCGTCTACCATACAATAACTAAGGGGAGTGCGGTATACCCTAGTTACATTGCATTCTATAGAACTACTTCTACATTCCTTTCCTTTCTTGTCAAAACTAAACCAAATTACTCAACAACAACCAAGTTAATTCAAATTCAAACCGATCTTTCGGCCACCTGTAATTTGAGTCTTAAAGGACTTATAAATCAAACAGGTGACTCATCATATGACAATCAGTTAATCACCAACGTAAGCGTATTAGCATTCAATAATCATCAACTACCAACGCCCAACACACAATATGAAGGACAAGGTTAACTTTTAAGCCCTCCAATCACAACACCTGAAAACCCCTATAAATAGAACCCATAACATAACTAACAAACCATCAAATTGCCAATTACCAAAAATCATCCTCCAATCTAAACCATTCACATTCTCTAGCAAATTAAGCAGTTAACCAATAAAAATCAATAATGGCTATCCTGAAGTTAGCTTGTGCAACTTTGTTGTGCATGTTGGTGGTTGCACCACATGCTGAGGCTGCTGTAACCTGTGGTCAGGTGACGAGCAGCCTTGTCCCATGCATGGGCTACCTTCAAGGAGGAGCTAGCCCGTCTCCGGCGTGCTGTGGCGGGATTAAGTCCCTCAATAGCATGGCTTCCACCCCTGCTGACAGGAAAGCTGCTTGTGGCTGCCTGAAATCTGCTGCTGCCTCTGTTAAGGGTATTGACATGTCTGCTGCTAGTGGACTCCCTGGTAAATGTGGTGTCAGCATTCCTTATCCCATTAGCACCTCAACTGATTGCTCCAAGTAAGTTTCTGTTATTATATCTATCTTTCATTCTTCATTATTTCCCTCCAAATTGATCATTATGAATAACATCAAAAAAGTCACTCGCTTGGCTAAATTCTATGTTACTCGGACTCAGGGTATAGAGCATGTATACATATCCAAATATGAAATACTTCATATATTTCTTTTTAAATGCAACACTTTGACTTTTGCACTATTCACATACCTCACTTTGACCGTATTTTTTTTACTAATATATAAAAACAAAAACGATCATATAAAATGTTGTAGGATTTGTGTCAATGAATATTTTCATAATATCAACGTTTTATAACTTTAAAAAATACTTAATCAGATATACTAATGGTCAAAATTATGCATTGAGAAGCGTGAAAGTCAAACTATTACACTTATTTAGAAACGGAGGTTAGTATATGACTTGACTATCGTATGATAATTTTCTATGAACATGTCGAATACTTATTTTCGGAGTTTGAGGATCTAACACAAATATTCAACATAGGTACTTTGTTTGAAATAAATTAAAAAATTCGAGTAAGAATGTTATTTCGGGCCGAGCTAAGTGAAAGCAACCTTTAAGAGTCTATGTATGGATTGCAACATTTTCTAACAAATCTAACTTGTTTCTTCGACTAAACGTCTTATTTTGCAGGGTGAACTAGACGGATAATCAAGTTCAATCGAAGCACAAGAAATTAGATCTCAGTCTATATAGTAGTGTGTAACTGTGTATGCTGTATAATAAGAAAAGAGTCCTTATGGGACTCCACCACGACTAGATTGTGTACTTGCTATTTGCGTCTTTGTAACTTATATACTGTATTTAAGTTGTTACATGCTACGTTGCTTCTTCTGCTGTTTTGCAATACTCTACTAATCTACTATGTTGAATATGCAATGCAATCGCGTAGCTATGAAACTGAGTTTAAAACTATGATAGAGTGTTAACATGAAGGAACTCGGTTAGACAGTACATAAAGGGTTGTTAACCAACTCTAAAAGTCTAAACCATCGAAACATTATTATTAGCTAACAACTACTTTCTTTAATTTGAAAGGACTACAAGTCTACAAACTTCCTTGAAAAAAATAAATGGCTGAAAAACTTAAATCATTGAGGGAGTACATATTCTTGGTAAAACAAAGGTTAATTCAGTTCATTTGGTTATTTTTCATCTCAATAGTTTCAAATGAACAAAAAGTTAACCTAAGGTTTAATACATCCGAGTAAAAAATGTATGAATCAAGCGCAGACTACTATATATCATTTTTTGTAATAAGGTGGCAATGAATTAATCATGAGACTAGTTATTCTATCCATCATGAAAAACTATACTATAATTAACTTTGTTGTACAGAATTTTAGATGCGATAAACAGAATTTCAAGAAACAATTTCTTAGCATCTAACAACAGGATCGCAAACACATTACACATACTATGATACTAGTACGAATCATGAGTTATAGATGTTATACCTTCATTTGTTAAGTGATTCCTCAAGCAAAAATGGCCTCCTTCTAGATAGGAGATTTTAGAACATTAAGTGTCGTTCCTCTAATAGTGTTGGTTCACAAGTACAGACTGCATAGTATGGAAGGAACAATTCTCTTGCTTTTGATGGTAGTAGGCGTTTTTGAGGAGGAAGAAGAGAAATGAGTTTTGCTTATATATATTCCGTAAGTCCGTAACCATCAAACTAATTATATGGAGATATTAATTATAATTAGGTGACATAATGATGTGCTTAATGGGCAAGATCAATACATACCTTGTAACCTCCCCATCCGTAACTATATAATGCGTGTGTGACCTCATAGGACCCGAATATTATTAGTAGTAGGCCTAATCTTATTAGCCCACAAATTGTAATTATTCTAGCAGAAACATTACGACCACCTAAAATAATCGAATATATAATCTCCATAAATTGTCCTATTTATACTTAGATAATTGCACTTAATAGTTCTACCTAGGAGTCGCCCCCTCTCTCTTTTTCTCTCTCTCAAACCCTAGCCTCCCCTACCCCTTCTTCATCAATTAGAGGCTGCCATGCTTTCATCCATGGTAAGCCCCTTTTCCCCTTTTATTTTCAGTTTTTAGTTCATTTTCTTGTTTTGTTTAATAAATTAGTCTCTCTTTATGAGATTTTCTCAAACCCTGTTATGGGGTTTTTAGTTTTTGTTTTGGAAATCTCCTTCTCCCCTATGGGAGTCGTGAGTATGGTTTTTTTGTTTTTAGGTATGAGAAATTATTCTCATTGGTTGAAGTTCGAGACTCAACATGAAGGTATTGGAATCTCAGATGCGGTCAACCTGACTCGGTCAAGAATGTTCTTCCCAAACTATATCAGAATGATAAACTTCCTCATCAATAGCTGCTTGATTCAGCAAATACAAGGGGGTTGCGATGTATTGCTCGATCTGGTTCATTGTAGTTTCTTCGAAGACGAATTTGATTTAGTCTTGTTTAATTGTATCTTGTTTTTCTTTAATACCTATTGTAGATGCCGTTTGACCTTCAATTAATGAAATTTCTCTTTAAAAAAAAAAAGATAATTGCACTTAATCAAAAGACAATTCCTTCATTCCTATCTTTTAACCTACACATTTAGGCTTCCACACTGGTCAGCATATAACTATGACATTTAACATCTTTAATCATGAATAAGTAAAAATTATGTAATTAAAAACTTGATATTTCAAAAATATATGCTGAGACGAGTATGTCAAGATTCCCATGACTATTTTTTTCTTATGTAGAAATTTAACCACAAATGGTATATGGTTAAAGTGAAGTAGGTAAAAATTGTCAAAGTACAAAGTGTGTAGATTCAAAATAAACAAAAAATAATAATTAACAATTGATGAATTTTAACCCTGCAACCGACACCCACTCCCTTTAATAAAAACCCTTAAAGTAGGTCGGATTTTAATTAAGATGCTAGTGAAAATAGATGGATCAATCGATAAGTACAAGGCGAGACTTATTTAAGCATTACAAGCAAAAGGGAGGTTAAGACCACATTCTTACGTACACGTTCTCTAGTATAAACTCTAAACCAATGAAGTACATGATGAATTGATGACTAGTTGACTAAAATACACAAATTGGACATCTATACAAATATATTAAAAGGCGTTCACATCAAAGGGAACGTGCCACGTGTCACTCTTCTCAAGCTTCTTATACACATGTTTATATATGACCTCATTTAAAAATATTAACAATATGTAGTTACTAGCTAGGAATCGAACACATGACCTCTAAAATGAAATGTGAGAGTTTAACCACCAATCCACTATAATTTCAATGTTTAATGTTTCAAAGAAAAACATAATAAAGTCTTATAATTATATGTGACTAAAAAGACATAGACAAGCTTTTTTGATCTCTAACACTTTTATAAAGGTAATCACATTCTCTTACCCCAATTCCAAATTGTTATTTTTATCGACCAAATCCTTGGGAGTTTTCTTTAAAACAATTATCATACCATAACTTCCATTTTTCAATTCCCACTAGACAGAAAATTACGAAAAGGTAATAAAATGAATATGAAATTTACGAGTATTTGATAATTGTAACTGACCCGAGGCATCGCCCGGGCCAAAATACTAGTTAGTTTTTAGGAAAAATTGGCGTAACAGCACCAACTATTGGTTTGGTGCACAAAACAACACGAACTAAATGAGGTGTGATGCACAACACAAACTTTATGACATAGGTGCGAGAATCAACATACATGACGATATTGGCCTGAGATTCGTTTACCCAAGCCTTAAAGTTTGTGTTGTGGAACCATACCAAAATCATTGTTTATGTTGATTCATGCACTCATGCTATAAAGTTCGTGTTGTACATCGCACCTTGTTTAGTTTGTGCTGTTTTGTGCACCAAACCAATAGTTGGTGCTATTCGCGCCAATTTTTCCTAGTTTTTATTGCACATACTAACAGTGACGTACAAGTTGAGTTTAACGGTGACATATCCAAATTTTATATTTCCCATGTTGCTTAATAGATGCATCATATTGACTGGACACACTTGTCGAAAAATAACTTTGACCATTAATATTTTCTATTATATATTATAAAAATAATTACAAAACAAAATAATATTTTGAAAAAAAAATTGAGATTAACCTAACAACAATTAAGGTAATTAACAACATTTACCTTAACACAATAGTAATTAAATATGTTCAAAGTTGGTATCCAAAAGTGTGAAAAGTTAGTATGATGTACATTAAGAAACCGAAGAAGTATTGTTCAAGTAATTTATTCAAGACACTTTAATTATATTAAATTTTAATACACTCCCGATCCTTAATAAATACAATAATTTGATTTCATGGCTATCAATGATAATTTAACTATTAATATCTTTAATCATCTATACTAATGTTTATAAGAAGTCAATGTCTAGAAAATATAATAAATAGAGGCAAATCAAAATTTCAGGAGGAATATTTATTAATTATACTAAAAAAAATCAGTCAAACCTGATATAAAGTTAAATTGTTGCCATGTTTTTAAAACGAGGAAGTAACTAGTAAATTTATAAAGAAGACAATAGATCGGCCCTGTACACCAATGAAGTCGTCATGCAATAATGATATTGGTAACTGTAAAGGAGTATAATGTGATATGTATACATTTAACTCCATTTTACTACTACCATGTGAGCTGCACATGTAATATATGTTTAGGTGTGTAGGTGTCCTAGACTTTGTCTTCTAGTGACAGAATCATCCTAGTGATTGTAAGCAACTCTTGTCTTACTCCTACTATATAAAGGAGAGTAGTGCCTTGTAGTAGGGATACACACATAATACAAGATCAGGTGGAGCCGCCAATTGAGCTACCAACCTTTGTCAACATTCTCACTGATGATTGCAAGCTGATTTCACTAACTCTCACGTTTATTTTGTTTACATGGTATCAGAGCTGTGAGAGGTAAGCTCGAATCTGCTAAAGTTTTCTGCTTTCTTAGTGTAAAAGTTGTCAAAAATTCTCTCATATCTTTCAGTACTGCTTTGCATTCTGTGTTTATAGAAAGAAATCTGGTTAAAGATCAAAACTTTAATCTTTCTCTTATAATCTAGCTGCGTTTTAGAATCATGACTGACAAAGAAACCAAAACCACCATAGAATCAAACAATCCTCTGTATTTACATCCATCTGATGGTCCAAACACCTTGAAGGTGGACAGTCAGTTAACTGGAGCAGCAAATTACAGACCATGGAAGAGATCCATGGAAATATCTCTTGCAACCAAGAGGAAGCTGGGTTTTGTAACTGGTGCCCTAACAAAATCTACTAATGATTCTGTGATGAAAGAAGCTTGGGAAGCTTGTAACAGTATGGTTATAGCTTGGCTTCTCAACAACATGAGTGAGCCCATTAGAAGATCTGTGATGTACATGAAGTCTTCTAAGGAGATTTGGATGAGTTTGAGAAATAGATTTTCTGTGAGTAATGGAAGCAGAAAATACAGGTGAAACAAAGCTACCTATGAAGTGAAGCAAAATGAAAGGCCTGTGTCTGAATATTACAAATACACTTGATTCACTACTTGGCATATTAGACTTGGCCATGCTCCTTCAGGAAAGTTACAGCATATTTCATGTTTAAAACCTTATCTCACAAAATCAACTGATGAAATTTGTCTCTCTTGTCCTATGGCCAAACTCACAAAACAACCCTTTCCATTAAGTAAAACCTCGGTGGCAGGACCATTTGATCTAATTCACATTGATATCTGGGGACCCTATAAGGTCTCATATAAAGGAAAATATAGATTTTTCCTAACAATAGTAGATGACCATACTAGAGCTACATGGATTCATCTACTTAAAAACAAATCCGATTCTTTTGTTACAATCAAAAATTTCTGTGTATATGCAAAAACTCAATTTGATAGAAATGTCAAAGTGATCAGATCAGATAATGCCTTGGAATTCAAGGACCAAGGATGCATGAAATTGTTTACAGAACAAGGCATAGTGCATCAAACAAGCTGTGTGGATAGACCACAGCAGAATGGGGTAGTGGAAAGAAAGCATAGGCATCTACTTGAAATCAGTAGGGCCTTGAGGTTTGGAGCAGGTTTGTCATTGGCTTACTGGGGAGATTGTGTTAGAACTGCAGCTTATATAATCAACAGGCTACCCTCAAGTGTGATTCACAACAAGACACCTTATGAAATGATGTATGGGATAAAACCCAACTATTTTCAAATGAAGGCCTTTGGATGCTTAGCCATACATGGCCTATAATCCTGACAGAAGAAAAGACAAATTTGCTACTAAGGCTGTTCAATGCTTGTTCTTAGGATACCCTAACACTCAGAAAGGGTATAAACTTGAAAACCTCTTGACAAAACAACAATTTGTGTCAAGTGATGTGCAGTTCTATGAGAAGATCTTTCCTATGCAAAACAATCAACCCAACACATTTATGAAGCCTATACCAGTTAGCCTGCCTACTCCCTTACACTCGTGACATAACACAAGAAACAAGTGTGGATGACACACCTCCTTTCAACACTCGACACTCCGGTGGATGAACATGCCACATCAACTGCATTCGAGCTAATTTTTCAAACAGTTGAACCCATACCAGATCCTTCCATCACTCCACAAAATATACCCTCACAAACTACCCTGAGAAAATCTACAAGAACTGTTAAAACTCCAACTTGGTTGGATGATTTTGTTACTGACACTCATCGACATAGCAGTAAAGAGCAAGCTGGAGCTGTTGATCCAGTTGCAACAACAAGTGTCAATGAACACTTTGCAAATATGGTGAGAAAAATAGTAGACACAGAAGAGCCTAAGTCTTATTATGAAGCTGAAACTCACCCAGATTGGGTAGAAGCAATGAGAAAGGAGCTTCAAGCACTTGAAGAGAATGAAACTTGGGAGATTACCTCTCTTCCACCTGGCAGAAAGGCTATTGGGTGCAGATGGGTGTATAAAACAAAGTACAAGGCAGATGGAACTGTAGAGAGGAAGAAAGCTAGACTTGTAATACAAGGGTGTAATCAAAAGAAGGGTGTTGAGTACACCCAAACCTATGCACCAGTAGCTAAGATGAGCACTATTAGAGCTCTATTAGCTGTTGATGCCATGAATCAATGGCACACATGCCAGATGGATGTACAAAATGCATTCTTGCATGGAGACTTGAAAGAGGAGATTTTCATGCACATTCCTATGGGATACAACCTCTCAGAAGACTACACTAAACAGAGGGAGCAAGGAGCACTTGTTTGCAAACTCAAAAAGGCCTTATATGGGCTAAAACAAGCCCCCAGGCAATGGTTTGCCAAACTATCAACTGCCTTACTCTCATTTGGATTTCCACAGTCTCATGCTGATCATTCTTTATTTGTTCAAGAGAAGCATGACACATTTACAGCTATCTTGATCTATGTTGATGATTTAATCATCACTGGCAACAACATTGCAGAAATCACCAAGCTAAAAAGTTTATTGAGTAATATCTTTCATATGAAAGACTTGGGAGATCTGAATTATTTTCTAGGGGTGGAATTTACAAAGTCTTCTCAAGGAATCTTTATCTCCCAAAGAAAATATGCCTTAGATCTTCTGAGAGAACATGGTGTAGATAAACAGAAATCTCTCAAGCTTCCATTAGATGCTCATGTAAAACTCGAGCCTCAGAAAGGTACTCCCTTGTCCAATCCAGAGACATACAGGAGATTAGTAGGTCAATTGATCTATTTGACTCTATCAAGACCTGACATAACATTCTCAGTTCATCTTCTGAGCCAGTTTATGCAAGCTCCTACTTCTATCCATATGCAGGCAGCAAAGAGAGTCCTAAGGTATATTAAACAAGCACCTGAACAAGGTATTCTTCTTGCCAGCACCGCAGCAGCAAAACTTACTGCATATTGTGACTCAGATTGGGCCTCCTGTCCATTCTCTAGAATGTCCACTACAGGCTACTGCATTCTTCTAGGCAACTCTCCTATATCTTGGAAAAGCAAGAAATAAGGTGTTGTAGCCAGATCCTCAGCAGAAGCTGAGTATAGGGCCATGGCTTTAACTACTTGTGAAGTCACTTGGCTCATGTCCTTACTTAAGGAATTAGGCCTTAAAAAGATGAATGCTACAACACTTAAATGTGACAATCAAGCAGCTCTGGCTATAACTGCTAACCCTGTCTATCATGAAAGGACAAAACACATTAAAGTGGATTGTCACTTCATCAGAGAGAAGGTTAATCAAGGGATCATTCATCCATCTTATGTTCCATCTCAGCTTCAACTTGCTGATGTTCTTACTAAGGGACTTCCTGTTCAACAACATAGAAGACTTCTCAGCAAGATGGGAGTGAAGAGTTCACCTCACTCACATCTTGAGAGGGAGTGTAAAGGAGTATAATGTGATATGTATACATTTAACTCCATTTTACTACTACCATGTGAGCTGCACATGTAATATATGTTTAGGTGTGTAGGTGTCCTAGACTTTGTCTTCTAGTGACAGAATCATCCTAGGGATTGTAAGCAACTCTTGTCTTACTCCTACTATATAAAGGAGAGTAGTGCCTTGTAGTAGGGATACACACATAATACAGAATCAGGTGGAGCCGCCATTTGAGCTACCAACCTTTGTCAACATTCTCACTGATGATTGTAAGCTAATTTCACTAACTCTCACGTTTATTTTGTTTACAGTAACAAAATGTGAATTGAGATAGAGTTTTAACAATTTATAAAAAGGATTAGGTGGAGATAAATTGAAAAAATAGATAAGAAAGTTTTTGAAACTGCATTTTTTGGTGATTTATGACTTGGAGGCTAGTACTTGATAGGTTGTCGGACACCTGTAAAAAATAATTCCTAACAAAGCTTCTAACAATGTAGTAGGGTAAGTAGGGTCGAATCCACTGAGAGATGGTTGTTTTAATCTAGCTTCTAAAGTATGGGAAAACTAAACAAGATCAGAGATGTAAGAATTAATTCTAAACTAATAAAATACGAAAATCAAACTGAAAACATTTAGGGTAATGGTTCGCCATGTTCATATATATAATCTATCAAAATTTCATCAATAGCTCAATTAATCAGATATCTAGAGCACATGATAATCCTATGGTCGGGTCTTAACGCTCTCAAATCAACATATGCAGTACGGCCGCTAACATAATCAGATTTGCTAATTGTATGTAAGCCTCTAAGTAGTACTATCTTTCGATCTATGACTCCATATTAGTAAGATTTAATCAGACAATTGAGTAGATTGCTAGATTAATAATAAAGACACTAATCAATTAGAGATATCAATAACTAATCAAAACAGCAATAACCATCCATCAAGAATCATAGCATATAAACATGGATTCCCAAACCCTATAAAACAAGACTACTCAATCATGAAATAAAGAATAAAATATAAATCTACAAAGGAAAGCATAATTAAAGAAATCAATGAAAGAAACTAATAGAACTCATGAATTACTAGAGAAAAATAAAAACTAGGGTTTACTAAAAACTAGAGAGAAAAAGAATAAGAAAACTAAACTATGAACTAAGACTAAAATAACGTAATGAGAGAAGAGAAAGTTTTTCCTAATCTAAATAATACTAGGTAACCTCATAAGACTAAGAAAGTAAGTTACAAAGATAAGGAAAGTCGAAATATCATTAAATGGGCGGAATAGAGATCCGTGCGTACGCGTGGCAGATTTCAACAAAAACAGTTCTAATTTTCGAAAGGCATAACTCCTTGAATAGAATTCTTCTCGGGGCGTGCCACCTATCGTTGGAAAGATATTCAAGTCTAGTTTCCAAATATGCTGGAATGATTCAATTATTATAGACAAATCAAAAGTTATGGCCAGAAGAGTAGATATGACTCCTTTCCCTTATTTCTTCTATTGATTTTCCACTTTGTTTTCGTTCAAACTCGTACTAAAAGATATCCAAACGATCCTTATGCAATGCACCTTCCTTCCAAATGCTCCTAATCCTCAAGTTTAGCTAATTTTACTCCAAATACGTTCTCAATACCTGAAATTCATAAAAAACAAGAAAACATACCGAGTAGGAGTAGAATAGCATAACTTAAGAATATAATGAAATAATGAACCTAAATATGAATCTAAATGCTCTAAAATACAACCTAAATGGAACTAAAAACTATATATGAATATGATTCATCGCATTTTGTCCTTTCTTTTCTTTAATTTATAGGAAGTATATGAATATTTTTTTAATAATCTTGTCGATGACCTCTCGTCTATGAAATTCTTTTTTTTTTTTTACATCGAGAAAACGTGCATTAGTTAAAACTCCAAATACAACCTAGTGACAATCTAGGGGATCATTGCATCGTTGCTAGCAACGCTAGAGCTTGAGATCCCTCGACTGGCCTCAAACGCTGACAAATACAAGCATTAAAACAAGAACAAACAAGATTAACATATTTTTTTCCTAACATGATAAGGGAGGTCCGATGAAAGTGGATCATCGCTTTTTCGTTTGGATCCAATATGAGAGATGTCACCTTTGTTGATCTTTTTCCGAAACTTAGCTTTCTTCCAGAACTATATTTGGGCTGGAGAGCAACTTGTCCAATTGGTCTTCGTCGCCTTTCAACTTAGCTTCTTACCTTCCTACTTGTAGTTGTATTCCTTGAGTGAATGATCCAGATATCGGAGTTTGTCAATTGTCATGCACTTGGATACCTGCACTCAAAATTCTATGATTCTCATTCCGGCTACTGCTCCAATGTTGATACGGTGCATACCTTTAATTAATTACCTAAAACCATCCAAATCTTAAATAGACCCAACTTGACTTTCTTATTTGACCTAAGATTACCTCAAAATGTAGCAACTTGACCCAATTTTACCCGAATTGAAACAAGTTGAAACCGATTTTAATCGAACTCTTCATTTGAAGTAGACTTACAAAATTGCATTGTTGTGCATCTATCTAGCTCTCTTTCAGCAATTTACTTATAAATTAATAATGCTTCTTATTCAAGTTCGAGTCGAGTTGGGTTCATTCACATATATGGTATTCAAGTGGGTCAAGTATCATTAAGGCAAGTATAACAATTACTAGAGAAACATCACTATTAAATAACTCAAGGTCTCTCTTTGGATCGGAGTAATCTATATAGTCAATTATTTTAAGTAATTAACAACTTCTACAAGCTCAACTGGTAGCTCAACAAGGGCATTTATCTCTGGCATTGGATCATACTCCATCCGTTTCTTTTTAATTGTTACACTTACACTTTTCACGCATGTCAATTCAAAACTTTGAGGAGTAATATCTCTAGTTTTGTATTTGTAAAAATTATAAAAACTACATATTAATAAAATACATATTAAGACAAATCTAACAAGATCCCACATGACTATATTTTTATTCACGTATAAATCACAAACGATGGTTAAAGGGAAATTTGTGAATAGCGTAAAATTTCAAAGTGTAACAATTAAAAAGAAACGGAGGTAGTATGTCCTGAAGATACACGATCCTTCGGCTAAAAATGTGCATGGGCTATTGTTTTCTCTTCCAAAAATCTCTACAAGAAACTATGACAATAATAACTTGCTATTTTTATTAATTATTTTAGAAAGTTAAAATCATAAAAGAATTCAATGATCAATTACTACCAACCAGTGATGCCAATGCCCATCCCCTTAGTAAAGCCAGAAGCTAAGGTTCACTTCCCAATACTCCCACCCCCCTTAACTTCAGCTCCTTGACTCTACTATAAATAGAACCACCTTAGGAAACTTTTATACCATCAATTAGCCAAAAACATCCTACAACACCTCTACATTCCCTCCCTCTCAAAGCATTATGGCTAGCTCAGCTCTTCTCCAATTCGCTTGCGCAATTTTCTTGTGCATGGTGGTGGCGGCGCCGCATGCTGAGGCCGCCATGAACTGTGGCATGGTGGCCTCAAACGTCGCCCCATGCCTCTCTTACTTGATGACCAGCGCCAAGCAGCCGCCATCCGGTTGCTGCGCCGGCATTAAGAAGCTCAAGAACATGGCTTCCACCCCAATGGATAGGAGGACTGCTTGTGGTTGCCTAAAATCAGCTGCTACTGCTATGAAGAAAATGGACTACAGCAAGGCAGCTAGACTCCCCAGTCAATGTGGTGTAAGCATTCCCTATGCTATCAGCCCCAAGACCGACTGCTCCAGGTGATCTGCTTATTTATAATTTGAATGTTTTGAATTAGTTGCAACATATGGTTTTTTTTTGTAAGTTTTCTAAATCTCTTCTATATAAAGTTATCGTATTGGCCAACTAATATATTATGCAACCCCAATATCTCGCAACTAAAAAAGAAAGAAGGAAGTATATGATGATATGCCACCTTTCATATAATAATTACTTAAAGAATTTACTTAATATAAAGAAGCTATTAACGATGGACTAAAGACGACAATACGATATGTTCACATAATAATGTCAAAACTTTAATCTCAAAAGTTTAGATTGGCTAATATCTGATCTCAGGGCTTGTCGATATAAAGATCCTTTTTATTCATTTTATCCAATCCTATATGACCTATTAGATGAACTAAAGATTGGACGTTAAACAATGCATGTCAATTGATATTCTTACACGGTATGTGATGTTGCAGGGTCAACTAGATGGAGCTGGCCGGAGGCCAAGAAGCATGAACAATAAAAAGAAAAGGGGACTAAGAGACTTTCATCTTAACAACTTTCTTTCACTTTCGAATTACTAGCTAATTAGATTGTGCATCTTTGTTGTAACCTAGTTCCAGCTCATATGGTACTACTATATGATGCCAAAGGAATATGGTACATGAGACTGGTATCAAAAACTCAAAATGGTTCATTTTCCACAACCGGTGACCAAATACTTTTCACTTTGGTAAAAACGAAAGGGGAAAACTTTACCCCCGCGAACTCTTCAATTTGAGTCCAAGGACTAAGCATTCACGCTGAATATAACGTTGCGTTTGCGTTTGCGTTTGCGTTTGCCTCTTCTATTGCACGAGAGTGGTCTACTAGTCATTTCACCAAATTTACCCAACTAAAATCTAGCTATTAAACATTTCTTATTTATTTAATTCTTCAGCATCAGAGGCAAAATAATGGTACAAAGAACAAGAGACAATTTAATTAGGAAAAATATGCAACCAATATAATCCGATACTACCTACTAAAAAATCAAGAGGCAGATTTCAGTGCATTAGCAATAATAAGCACTTCCGGACTTGTAAGATATTCATATAGGGGGTGTTTGGCAATTAGAGTTTTGGAGCAAAAAGAGAGTTTTGGACCAAAAATTCTAAAAGGTGTTTGGTAAAATAGAGTTTTAGAGAGAGTTTTGGAATAAAAACTCTCAAAATGAAAAAGCTCCTAATAGGAGCTTTTTCTTTAGAGGATTAGGTAAGAATATGTTCAATGACTTTTTTGCCTCTAATAATAATACTGCACATATGTATTAAAATGTCTATAAATGTCATTTCACATAAACAAATGGCAATAAGCTTTTAGCAATCAGTTAATTGTTACCAAACACATTTATAAAAAAAAGTTGTCAAATCAGCAGTCAAATCTGCTGAACAAAAAGTTAAAACTCTAACAGCAAACTCTAAACTCTAACCGCTAAACTCTAAACTTTATTTGCCATATAGAGCCATAATTTTACGAGCTTTTCCCCTCAAAAATCTTAAATTTAATTTCTTCTTAATACATTTATAATATATACACTATCTTTTAATATACCCTTTTAATTATTCATACTTTTTATTTATATATAATCAATAATTTGAACATACACATTAAAAAACTAATAAAGTCTATCTATATTTTCTTTTTCTACTTGTAGATAAACTGTGAAATATTATCGAGATCCTTTCAATCTGATTTTCAAAAAGATAAATGCAAAGAATAGTAAGGAGGGAGTATAATCAATATATATATATAAAGGAGGAACTTTTCGGGAGCATAGGGAGCTCCTCAAGATTTCGAGCTCATAGAGCGCGCCACGTAGGATTGCCACGTCATCAATTTATATTTTTATTTTAAAAAAAAATAGAGTTCTACATGATTTAAATACATAAAAGGAGATTTGGATAAGCGAAAATTAGAGTTTGGATGTGAATCAACAACTTAAATTATTATATTATGAAAATTGTGTATAACTTTTGCTACATAATTTGGAATATTATAATTTTTGTACCATTGGAGAGCATTCAGAATATACTTCGAAATAAGATCCATTTACAATATAGTTCTACAACTTATGAAATATAGAGCGCCATGTAGGATTGTCATGTCATCAATTTTTTTTAATTTTTTTTTTCTAAAAATAGAGTTCTACATAGATTTAAATACATATAAGGAGTCTTTTTTTTTTTTTTTTTTTTTGTTCAGGAAAGATAATTGGTCCGAAGACCAACCTCTGCTAGACTACTAGCCTGCAGGGCACACCAACTCATTGGCTGGGTAGTGGGGATTTATACCCACAAGCAAACATTTAAACAAACTCCCCAAATTGGGGAGTGATGAGAGTCGAACACCCGACCTCGCGGTTGGGAGGTGGGAGCACCAACCATTGGGCTCCCACGAGGACCTCACATATAAGGAGTCTTTGATAAGCAGAATTTAGAGTTTCGTTTTGAATGAACAACCTAAATTATTATATTATGTAAATTGTGTATAACTTTTGCTACCTAATCCAGAATATTATAATTTTTATACCATTAGATCATGCTCGAAATATGCTTCGAAATAAGATCCATTTACAATATAGTTCTATAATTTATGAAATAGAGAGTGCCACTTAGGATTGCCATGTCATTAGTTTTTATTTTAAATATTTGAAAAAAATAGAATTCTACATATATTTAAATACATAAAAGAGTTTTGGATAGGGGGAAATTAGAGTTACGTTTGAATAAACAACCTAAATTATTATATTATGTAAATTGAATTTAACTTTTGCTACCTAATTCAAAACATTATAATTTTTTTATCAGTGGAGAGTGCTTGAAATATGCTTCAAAATAGGATCTATTTACAATATAGTTTTATAACTCATGAAAATATATTAAATTAGATGAATTGTAAGACATTATTTCGTCTTTTTTTAGATAAATATAATAATAGATATAAGTATTAAGTATAGTGTATTACATGTGATTATAACATTTGATTATAGGTCCAATTTACAGGATTAAACATATTATCTTTCAAAACCTCAACCTTACTCAACTAAACCAAAACAATATAGTATTGCAACAAAATTTATTAAGGAAACTTTGTTACAACAAAAACTAAAATCTATAGCGATAAAGTACATATATATATTAGAGTTTTGAATTATGTAAAAATTAGAGTTTGATTTAAATAAAACAACCTTAGAATATTATAAATAGCTCCACCTAAGCATGCCATGTCATTCTTATTGACTTTTAATTTTTTTAAGAAAATGGTGTTCAACATAGATATAAGTACATATAAGGTGTTCTGGATGAGTGAAGATTACAGTCTAATTTTAAATAAACAACCTAAATTATTATACTATGTAAATTAAATATAACTTTTGCTAAATAATTCGCAATAGTATAATTTTTTTTACCGTCGAAGAGTTCTCGAAATATGCTTCGAAATAAGATCTATATACAATATAGTTTTACAACTTATGAAAATATATTTATTTAGATGAACAATAACGTATTATTTATTCTTTATTTTAAATAATTAAAAAAATAACTATAAAAATAGCATATAATATGTGACAATAGTAATTTTGTCTTTTAAAATCATACTTTTATAAATTAATTCATATGAAGATAAAATATTCATATCTATAGTTTTGAACCGATAGCATTCCATGATGGCATTACATGAAGAATCAAATGAAAGTTTGTCATTGCAGAGGTATTATGCAATTGACTAATTATTTTATTCTTATAATATTTATTGTATACATAATTTTTTTTTCCATATATCTATATGTCAGATCTTATTCTTTTCTCCATTAACTTAATTCTACTAAAACTATTTGGAAATCAAGGTTCGCATTTCTAGACTATTTGAGGTCACGGATCATAAAAAAGGGGGAAATTTGATAAGTCTTGATATGGTCATGATTAATGAAGATGTATTTTTTTCTCTTAAATTGTATTTTTCGATTATTAATAGAGGTTAATTTTGTATTTAATTAATTTTCTTCATGATACTATCATTATAATCTTCATTTTGGCTTTTCCATCATCCATTCTATATGCGTTAGTGTTTATGTGCTACATTTAAAGTTGAAATTGTGGCTGACACTCATGTTTTTCTCTATTCTTTTTATCCTGCATCTATTAAGTTATTATCCTCTACTTTCTTAAAGTATCATTCGGGTATTATTCATGTTAAAACTGTATTACCAGTCATACCTGTTATTGAGATACCATTTAATAATAGACTTAACTATAGTATTCAATTGAATATTAAAAATTATAAAATTTATATATCACAATAACAAATCTAGAAATCACTGTATAATGACAAATACTTTCTCCGTTTTTTTTTCTACTTCAACAATTGGTTTTGGCATGGTTTTTAAGGAAATAAAAAATTGTTAGTTTAACATAGAGGTACCTCTTTAGTTAACTAGAGTAGATGATAAATAAATCCTTAATAAATTAAACACAACTTTATAAAGCAATTTGGGTAATTAATGATGGTTTTATTAACATAAAGTAAAGGTAATATTGTCAACTGTAGTTATTTTTTTTTACCAAAAGTAGAATAGTTCCAAAAGATGAAACTACCTAAAGCGGTAGTTGTTGTGATAGAAAAAGAACGGAGGAAGTATGTAAATACAATGGTGTTGAAAAACCTTATTTCACAGCAACACAAAATCAACAATAATATTAACAAAAAAAATGGAATAAAATAAAATAAACAACAACCCGTGCAACGCACGGGCTTCAAAACCTAGTATCATTGAAAAACAAATGTCGTGGCCCGTGGGTAATAATACTGTAACAACTTATGATAGAAAGCTTGGAAATTGATTATTAAAGCTCCTATCCAAAATCAGAGTCGGAAATTAACTTGATTGAATTGCCAACTCAGAATTGAATGAATAGCCAATCTCAAAATTGAATGAATAGCCAGTTCTCAACGTGTATGAATTCAGAAAATCTGACAAGAGATCAGAAGCTAGCAACTTTTCGTGTTACTAGAATGATAGTGCTGTCTTCAAGAAACCGAAAATTACACAGGTCCTAAAATCTCCAAACCCTGCTTTACTTTTGAGTTTTGACAAGTTTGCTTATTTTCTCTACCAAGCTCCTCTCTCACTTAATTCGTCATACTCATATACATTATTTAGTCATTTAGGCTTTGACTTGCCAAAAATCATAGACCATAGATCTATCGCGGACAACTCATTGACGGCTGACGCAGTTGGAATTACTAAGGAAAAGTAAGCGCTAATCTTAAAATGAAAGAATAGATTTACCAACGACAAATCTGTCATATAAGCTCCGGAATCCACCAGAAAAGAGCACGAACTCTCGAAATATTATCATCAAAAGAATAGTCAACTCAGCTCAAAAGTGTTTTAATAGTCACGGCAAAACCCTAATACGAAAATTAATTAAAAACATAATTCGAAAATTATTAAATTGTTGTTTTCGGGCCCTAAACGAACTCGGATGACTCAAAATAAAGCCCCTAGGTCAAGGCGTAGTTGTGAGTTGCGTTCGTTGGTCAGATTCCTTTTCCGAAAGGTATTTTATTAAGCATTCTGACACTGGAGGTCTGACTACTAGAAATCATTTCAGCGATTTTCGACGGTTGGCTTCTTCATCGAACCGAATCGTCGTCCTTCCTATGTCACTCATTGAGGATGAACTACGCGCCAAAAAATCGGTAAATTTTTCATTTGTCGAAATTGTGGTGGAGTGGATAAAATTTGCGTCTACTCAGCTAGCAAGAGCACATGATTTTCCCCCCGCGCTTAGCATGAGGCGCCTTCTATTTTAGAAATTCTACTAATACAACAATATAGATAAAACAAAGACTAGATTAGTACGTGATCAAATCATTATCTATAGGATAATATTAGTCTCGACTCCCTAATTTTTGTTGTTGAGATTAATAGTGCTAATCTAGGATTTCCTAATTACGGAATGATTAAATAGCAAATGTTAACCATCCTCAATGATCATTTTCTAAATTAAATATGCGCAAGAGGCCAGAGAGGATAAAATGATAATAATGAATTTTTTTTACTATTTATAGGGTTAATGACAATTATTTAGTTAATTAATTATAATTAACTTCCAAATAATTGTCATTATCCTTAACGTAATTATTAAAGGATTCCTTAACCACATAAACACATCTCAAACGGTTCAAGAAAGGTACCAGCCCGGTAAAATTGTAGACTTTTGAAAAACTACCCTATTATTTTTGGGCGAATCGAGTCAAGCCGGTCGGATTTTTCTAAACACCCCTACTAAATAGTAGCTAGAAACTCATCTGATCAATCAATATTATTACTAAACCCGAGACGCTTACATCTTAAAAATGCTTCATTAACTGACCATAGTCTAGGAAAAATGAAGCCGACTTTGTTTGGAAGGAAAAAAAATGAATGAGTCTATCAATGACATAATGACAGCACTTTTACCATTTTTTGTATATCACTTTTATTATTTTTTGGCATTTACTAGTTCATAAATCATACTCCCTCCGTTTTCTTTTGTTGTTCCTATTTGGAATCTTTTTGTGAGAGGAAATTGGTCAAAGTAGGAAAAACTTACGAAAACAGAGGGAGTAAGTAACAAGGAAATGCTACCTAAAGTCGTATTCTACCCGTTGTCCCATTGGACCAGGGCTTAAATTCCTACAAAATCTACTATATATCGCATAATGTTCTATAATGTTGAGAAAAAATTGACACTAAGCGTTTTCTAATACAGCAACGTTTAATTTGTGATTTGATATTCCAATACATCACTGATTTGATGATACAATAGACAGAGAACAGAGATGATCGTACTACCAAACATGTACGTTCTTCAAAATCATGTTATTCTCTTGCTCCATGTGTTTCTTTTCATAAAGTACACCCAATATTTAAGTTAAGGTTGAACTTTGACAGTCAATTATTTTTAAAGGTAATTTGATAAAAAGTTCAATTAATATTATAAATGTCTATCTTACAATATTTAACTAATTCATCTGTTTTGCAATAAGCTTAACATTTGGAGTTACACAAAGAACAAAAAGTTGTTGGAGATTTAGAGTATTTGTGTGATTTGATTCATGTTACGGTAGTTTAAGTTGCTTGGTTAAGGTCACGTGGCTTAAAAAACGTAGGATATAGAGATTTTCGGCGTGGAGCGTTGTTTCAATGATAGCACGTTCGCTCGAGTTTGGCAGGAAACAAGTAAAGAAAGAAAAGGAGTAACTCGGCTCATGGAGTGTCCGCTCCAGAGGGAAGAGCAAGCTCCACGCTGCCATAAGCCAGTTTCTCGCGAAACGATGTTTGTCTAAAGGAGGGAGTATGTATGATTTAAAAGACTATAATACAGTTTGTCTAAAGGCCAAGGTAATACTCTCCGTTCAAATGTCAATCAGAGATGACCTACACGGCTACACCTGAACATTCAACATAGAACAAGAAACTACTAACTATTCCCTATTCGTCCCCTTGCTAAACTTGCCAATGAACTACACCTACTACAGACTCCTCTATAAATATGACCAAAGATCATAAGAAGATAACGACCAGAAATCACCAGAAAAATCCTTAATACAAACCTTCATATTCTCTAGCTAATCCTATAACTTCTCTCACTCATACTCAAACAAGAATCAACTAATGGCTAGCACTGCTTTTCTAAAAAAAAATGGTAAGGAGAAGGATCATGCATGTCCAGACCTCGACTCTCACAGTGTCTTAGTCTAACATTTGCTACATAGATGCTTGAGATTAGGGAAGAAGACAAGGGGCTCCCTACCCACCAAGCACCACGCTTGGCAAGATTCGAACCCCAAGAACTTTAATTAGGATCTAAGGTAAGAGTCTTGTCAAGTGACCAATTACTACTTATTGATTATCACATTTCTCAATAGTTAGCTTGTGTAGTGTTTATGTGCATGGTGTTAGTAGCACCACATGCGAAAGCAACCATGACTTGTGGCATAGTGACCATATATATTGCACAATGTGTTGCCTAGCTACTTAAAGAGAAGCGACGGCCCATCGGACGCTCGTTGCGACAGGGCTAAGGCCCTTAATTTATAAACTGGCTGTCGCCCCAATTGACAAGAAAATTGCTTAAAATTGTTTGAAATCAGCAACTTCCTCCATGAAGCGTATTAAAACCTACTGAAAATGCAGAGGCTCTTCCTGTGAAATCCTGCTTTTTATTTTTTGCTAGGCTTAGCGAGTGCGGCTATAACATAGAGCATACCATTCATTAGGGTTGTGAAAAACTGACCCAACCCGTTTATCGAACCCGAACCCGATCTGAAATAAGCGGGTTTGGGTTGAGATTTTTGACCCATTTAAGTAAATGGGTTGGCACGACTTACCCATTTAATTAAATGGGTTAGGTTAAGGTTGACATTTTCAACCCGAAATTAACCTGCTTTGACCTGTTTAACTCATTAAAATATAAATTTCCTAAAAAGTTGTGTTAAAGTTGGTGAAAATTTTAAAAATACTAATTGTAGAACACAAAAATTGAAAAGAAAATCTAATCATGCATACTTTTATGTGAATTTATTATTGAAAGCTAATAAATTTTAATAAAAATTTAATAGTAATAAATATGTAAATGGGTTAAACGGGTTATATGGATAACCCGTTTAATAAACAGGTTATATGGATAACCCGTTTAATAAACAGGTCGGGTCAAGGTTGAGTTTTGTGACCCGTTTAATAAACAGGTTAGGTTTGGGTTGGGACATGTTCAACCCGTTTATTATTAACCCGAACACGACCCGAGCTGATCTGTTAAACAGCCCTACAATTCATTACCTTAATGACATGCTCCAGGTGACAAGTGACATGACAACAATTTAAGAGATAAAGAAATTACATTACTATTTTTTTCAAAAAAAGGGAATATCCAAATTATGAAGCGGTGAAAGCCGAACGAATTTGAAACTGGAACCGATCCAATTCATAATCAATACTGGCTGTCAATTTTTTTGATTGGCTACCCATTGAAATCAATTTCGGAATTGGATACTTTAAATTTTGGTATATGTCGAATATCAGGTTCAATAATAATATATAGCGGTCCCAAATTTAATATATTTGTAATATATATACACATATATGAGAAATTAAACCTAATAAATCACCATAAACATTAAAGGTGCATTCTCCCAAACTTATTTTGGTTCGGTTGATTCGATTCGATTCGATTCTGGTTCGGCCGATTCGGTTCAATCGGTTGAGTTCCAATCAGTTGAGTTCAGTTCAGTTCAATCCAATTCAATTATGTTCAGTTCAGTTTCCCCTCAAAAAAAAAAAAAGTTCAGTTCAGTTCCTAAATTTTTATCATTACTATTAGTTATAATTTAATTCAGTTCAATTCGGTTCGATTCGGTTTCGAGTTCGGTTGCAATCGGTTCGGTTCGATTCGGTTCAATTCGATTCGGTTCGATTCGATTCAATTCAATTGTTTTATGCCGAAGAGAACATGCCCTAACCAAGTTAGTCCAATTAGATATAGATAAAAACAAACATGAATTAGAATTAGAATTTTATTTTTTTGCCAATATATCAATAAAAAAATTTCAATGTAAAAATAATGTATGAAAACCTGAATACAATTCCCATCTGGTTTTTGGCCGATCACATATCTTAAGACACGATCGGAATCGTGTATACTAACTTTGAAAATATGATTCGATATTTGATCCAACTCACTCCCGAAATATGCTGATACCAAAACCTACAACGGAACCATACATTTTTCTTATTTTTTTTATTTAGATAAGATGAATATCTCTTGCAAGTGGGGGGAAATATGGGGATCTAACTTTGCAAGGGAAAATAATCAAACTTTTATAAGAAGGGTGGAAGAAAGACCTCCAACCAATTAGACCAACCTTGATTCTTAAAATTGAACATATATACATGTCTAAATCACCTTCCCACTATGTAGCTCTACAGTCCATACACCCTAAAATACAAAACAAAAAAAAGGAGAAAAGATGAGCTCAGCCCTATATGCCCATCTTTAAGATGTTGGTACATCATCCAGGAGTCCTGGAGCGACTACCAAGTATGCGGTATAACATAGGATATTTGGTAGGGCCGAGAAAAACTGACCCAACCCGTTTACCAAACCCGAACCCAACCTGAAATAAGCGGGTTTGGGTAGAGATTTTTGACATACGACTTACCCAATTAATTAAATGAGTTAGGTTAAGGTTGACATTTTCAACCCGAAATTAACCTGATTTGACCTGTTTAACTCATTAAAATATAAATTTCCTAAAAAGTTGTGTTAAAGTTGGTGAAGATTTTAAAAATACTAATTGTAGAACACAAAAACTCAAAAGAAAATCTAATTATGCTTACTTTATGTGAATTTATTATTGAAAACTAATAAGTTTTAATAAAAATTTAATAGTATAAATATGTAAATGGGTTAAACGGGTTATATGGGTAACCCGTTTAATAAACAGGTCGGGTCAAGGTTGAGTTTTTCAACCCGTTTAATAAACGGGTTAGGTTTGGGTTGGGACATGTTCAACCCGTTTATTATTAACCTGAACCCGAACACGACCCGGCCTGATATGTTAATCAGCCCTAATATTTGGAACTCAGAGTCTGAGACATGTAGTATTTGATGCATTTATTCCCATAAATTTTACTTTCTTGTTCCATTTGTCTCATGCTCTCATGTTGCAGGGTCACTATTTGTCTATTGAGATGAATTTTCAACTGAGATCAACTCAACTACTCAAGTATCATCCTATTATTGACCTAGAAGCTTGAAGAATCAAGATGTTAATGGACATTTATTTCTGCAAGTCCGATCCATTGATCTTTCTATCTAATGCACATTTTTGTACTTTGTTTGGAAATTAATGCATATTTATACTTGATGTAGTTTCCACTAATGAATTATTATTGGCATTTATATACCGCATCTTTGCAAATATTTGACTTTTTGACGCTATATTATAAAATATAACTAGTATTTTTGCCCGTTCGATGCTCCGGGTCAGTTACAATTATCAAATATATTATTATTTATAAATTTTATAATTGATTTTATTCTCTTTTCGTAATATTCAGTCTAGTGCGAAATGAAAAATTGGACGTTATGGCATGATAAGGTGTTTAAAAATAACTTCTAAGGAATTGGGGATAAAAAGTATCAATTTTAATGGAATTGGGGTAAAAGAATGTTATTACTTAATAAAAGTGTTAGAGATTAAAAAGCTTGCCTATGTCTTTATAATTACATATAACTATAAGACTTTATTATGTTTTATTTTAAAACATTAAGTATTGAAATTATAGTGGATTAGTGGTTAAACTCTCACATTTCATTTCAAAGGTCACGTTTTCGAATCCTAGTAACTCCACATTGTTAATATTTTTAAATGAGATTATAAACATGTGTATTGGAAGCTTGAGAAGGGTGCCGCGTGGCACAGTTCCTTTGATAGGAACACCTTTTAATATATTTGTATAGATTCATTATATTGGAAACCCTTCGCATTATATTTTATATAATAAAATTGAGGTTGCACACTATGTTTGAATAATACCCTTTGTATATCTTTATCATACCTCTCAAACTGAGCAGGAAAAACCATGTACAAAATCGATGTCAAGATATGAAAATGCGACTAGACAAATCTTTGTACTTCAGTGGAAATAAGCCTAAATATAGGAGATCGAATAAGTTGATTGGAAAAGTCTTGATTCTAGTCCAATACACTATGTATTAGATTTTCTAATTGCACTGAAATGGAACGGAAAAAGTTTCGACTATATTTGAATTCAAAATTAATAAGTTGAATGATTCTGGGACCCATAATAAGTTGAAGAGTGTGAAATATATGGGGTATTTTGGCTAAGAAAGTTATATTAAAAGATATGTTTCTAATTGTTTCGAATCCCTCGCGGAATCACGACATCATTTACAAGAAAACATCAATTGACATCACCCAATTCCTATTCGAATTTATAAAAAATTTACGAACCTTTTCTTCCACAATCAAGCGTACCAACTCACCTATCTTTCTTCTCTTCAATAATTTTCTAACATATTGCTAATTAGGTGTATGATGGAACCTCATTAAATGTGTGTGATTCCAATACACAAGATTCTAGATATTCCCTGTTATGAGATTGTGGCATCATTTTGACTTTTTTTTTTCACTTTTAAAGGCGTCTTCTATTCAACTTATTGGAATTCATTAGAGATATACTTAAACTTATCTAAATTAATTCGATTTCATTAACTTCGGATAAATTAAGATAAGTTGAACATAACCCTTTTTAAGTGACATAACCCAACTTTTTAAAATTACATTTCTATACTATACATCACCCAACCAACTTATTGAAAATTGTAAAAAGTAAAAAAAAAAATCTGGTCTTTCTTTTCAGTCCAAAGCCACGTGTTTCCTGCTAATTAAAAATACTGAAAATGGAGAGAAGCCTGATTTCCCTTCTCTCTCTCTCTCTCTTTCACTTCGAAACTTCTTCAATTGTTACTAATTCTTCCCTTCTTTCTTTTTTTTTTTTTTTTCTGTCATTTTGAATAATCTCTTATGACCTTTCCTCATTTCTTCTTCAGCTTTCATTTGACTTGTTAGGTTTGTATTTTCTTCATCGCCATTTTTTTTCTGGGCACTACCCAAGATCATAACTTTCTCATTAATCAGGTACTTTTTCACTTCCTTCTTCTTTTTTTCTGTTTCTCATACTTTCAGTAATTTTTTTTTGTTTTTCTGCTTAAATTCTGCTGCTTTATTTTGGGTGAATTAATTGTTCAATTTAAGATGGATAGTTTTATTAGAAAGTTCATGTTTTTCAGAGAAATTGAGCTGTTAGTTTGATTTTTTTCATTCATTTGTTACTCCTTTATATTGGGTTTTAAACTTTTAATGCTTTTTTGAGGTTTCTGTTTTTTTTTTTGTTTATTTGGGGAGGTGGGGTTTGGAGAAAATTCAAATTTGTGTTCTTGTTCTTCAATTTTATACACTTGATGATTTTGTGGGTTTATTGGATCTGGGTCCTTTTTTTTCTTTTTTTGAATAAGTTGTTGATGGTAATAATGACTAACTTGCAGGTGATTTAGTTTCTTTTAACTTTAACCTGGTGGATTTTTTGGGGGACTTTTAGTTGAATGGATAATAGCACTGACTAATTCTTATTTGGAATTGCATGCTTTTGTTTGCTTGTGATACTTTTCAGAATTTATGGGCTTTTGGTCTGTTTCAGTATTGAGTGAAGATAAAAGGATTAGATTTTACTTCTTATTTACTTTTTTGTTTGTCTATCCTCTTTTACATTAGAGGAGAGAGGGACAGCATGGTGGTACTGCTAAGAAGCAATGAAACCATCTGGTGTGGTTAAGTGAGAGTTCGAACCTACATGCGATTTTTATCTGGTTGAATGGCTGACGTGAACTCCGTTGATCTAGTTCCTCCAGTTCTAAGTTCAATTAGCAGCGGACGAATCTTTACCTGGTTATCTAGTGTTGTCTTATAGGATATAGGTGATATTGCTTGAATCTGGGACCTCTATCTTGAGGAAACGCACTACGTTTTAGTCTTCTTGAGTTCTTGGCTTGGAGTTTCGTAGCTTTCATACTTGGATCATGTGTACTGTTTTATACTTCTCCTAGACCTGTGCTATATGTGGTTCTGCTACCTCAATGCCTGTAACATATTTCCTTGTTTTGGTTTGGTGAGTTTTATTGTTTGACCTTGCGTCTCAGTGTTTGTTTTAGCGATGCTCACTTTCTGATTTTACTCATTCAGCAGGCTTTGAGATTGAATTATATGCTTGAAGGATTGTGAATAAGATGGGTTGTTTCACAGTCTTAAAAGGTAAAAAGAAGAAGACTGAGAAGAGTGTACATATTAAACGTGTACTGCCTCAGGAAAATACTCCTACAACCCTTCCTGAACCTCAAATTGGCAGTCATGCATTGCAATCAGCTCCTCCGAGTTTCCGCACCAGAGGACAGCCTGTTCAACCCACAAATAAGTTGACATATAATAGGATGCGTGCACTTTCTGCACCATCTAGCCTTCATGGGCCCGACAGAGAGTCGTCATCAATCGAATATGAAGAGAGAGAGGAGTCGAAATCCCATGTACAATTACCGCAAGAACAAAGGTCACCTAGTCCTCAGCCTCTTCCACTTCCTTCACCTCATGGTTTTGGCTCCTTTAAATCTACAGGCAGCTTTAAAGCAGGGAGTTCCAGTGGCCCTCTAAATGCTTCTGGTCCACTGCCACTTCCTCCATCAGGATCACTCCGGAACTTCTCCTACGAAGAAATTTCATCTGCCTGCCACAATATCTCATCAGAAACTTGTACATCCGAGAGTCTCTCTTCAATTAATTTTAAGGCTTCTTTTTGTGATGTTTCTTCTAGTGCTAGAAAGATCGAGGCCACTGTTACCAGATTTTACCCTTCAGCTCAGGTGATTTGAAAATCTTTGTTGTTCCATTTTAATTTATAATCTTTAAGCTCATATAGAAAATTTTACACAACAAGTTCTATTTTAGGATTCGTGATACTAATACACTGTTTTTTTTGGGTCTCAAAGGGCTTAAGGGAATTTATGAATGAGGTGAACACAATTGCATCTCTTCAACATCCCAACCTATGTAAGTTGCTTGGTTATCATGCACGTGAAGGCTCTGACCAGAGGATCTTGGTCTATGAAAGGCTACACCATGGAAGCTTGGATCAGCTTTTATATGGTAGATCAGCTGGCCCTCCGATTGATTGGAATACAAGAGTGAAAGTAGCTTTATGTGCTGCTCAAGGACTTACTTTCTTGCATGAACAAGGTCCTTTTCAGGTACCTGTGAGTTGCAACTTATATATATCTTTCTGGCAATGTTTAGATTAACGGAATATCTTACGTCCATTCCATAGGAGTGTTTTTATATTCTCAAATACACATTTAGCCTGTGAATTTGAACTTCGAAACTTGCAAAGTAATTAATTTATGACAAGATTGTTTGCTGTATAGCAATCAAGTTTAGTACCGTCTTGGGGGTATCAGTCACTGTTGATAATTTAGGTTGATCTGATGTTGTTTTTGTTTGTTTTAGAAGTTTGCACTATAGCATCGCTGATGAAACTTATCATTGAAATATCTGCAGGCAATGTACAATGAATTTTCTACAGTCAATATACAGATTGACAAGGATTTTAGTGCAAAGCTTTCAGGATATGGTTGTATTGGTCTTCTTCCAGAAGCAGACCTCTCCAATGCCTCTCCGGTGAGTGACCCTGTTAATGCTCTTTGTTTGAGAGGTTGTAAATTTGATACTGATCGACATATTTGTGTCAGTATTAATGATGACGATTGAGTTTCACTTGCTGTTTCGGTTGGAATTCTTTATAAACCTTTCTGAAATAGTTGCTAGTACCATGAGTTGATTTGAGAAGATATCAGGATACACCCTGTTGCAGCATTCTATCGTACTTTACTTTCTTGCTCAATCAACAATTTTTTTGTCTGGACTCTGTCCTGTGGAGATGAGGCCTTGTTCCATTGATGTTTTGATTTTAGGAAATAAGGCTCTGATGCATCTGCTCTTTCTAAAATTACGTTTAATACCTTGTAACACTAACTGTCCATACCAGAATTCTTGGGTCTCTATTTTTTGTGTTCCATAATATTGTTCCTCGTCAATAATTGCAACTTTGCAAGTTAATGTTACAAGTTACTGATCATCACATTAGGGGTGATTTTCGATTCTTGTCTTCAATTATTTTCAAAGCTATACAGCTATTTATTTGATAGATTTAGAAGATGAAATAAGCCCAAAACTAATGGGACAAAGACGGGAAGTGATACCTTTTTTTCTCACTAAGGATGTGTTCTCTACGAGTTGAGATCAGGTGTCCCATATATTAATTTTATGTCTCATCTTGTGTCCCGCTCTCTCTACATTTGCCACCTCGTCAATTTAAAACAAACTACCTTGAATAATTTAGGCGAGTGTGGTGGCACAATGAGAATAAATTGGGGTACTAGATGAGACACCATATGGAATAGGGAATCTCTATTGGTTCTTTGCACCAAACATCTGTGAATAGAACTTGTCAGACCTTATTGGATCTCATTAGCCTTGATCTCAGTACATGTTTAAACCCGATTTACCCTGATTGGACTTGATTAGCCCTCCCTGATTCTTCTCTTACGTGATCTGGATGGATGGATAGGATGATGAACTTAGTTATATGCCACGACTTTAATGCGTGCCCTGAGTAACCATGCGACTGAGCCTAAGTTTGATTGGACCCTCCTTTGTTATATTAGCATGATTATTGCCATATGCTTCTTTCTTATTAATAGTTATCTACAAGTATAATGAATTGTAAAACCTCCTTTTCAGGCACTAGGAAATCTTTCTGTGGAGACTATGGAGAGAGGGATACTCACCCCAAAAAGCAATGTCTACAGCTTCGGGATCGTTCTCCTTGAAGTTCTGACTGGTCGGAAGAACATGGATAGTCGTCGATCAAAGGAGGAGAGGAACTTGGTCAAATGGAGCTGGCCATTCCTAGCCGATGAATGTAGGCTCTCCTTAATAATGGACCCACAGTTAAAAGGGCGGTTCCCCATAAAAGCTGCAAAAACAGTTGCGGATATAGCACAAAAATGTCTTCAGAAGGACCCTTCAGAAAGACCCACCATGAGAATCATTGTAGAGAACCTCAAAACCATACAAGACATGAAATATTCATGCCGGTTCCCTCTCCAAGAGCCCGGAACTGTTGCTGGAAAGCAAATGTTTCGATCACCCAGTCTTCCACCTCGACAAAGTTACTCTCACCCGTCACCATCTCGGGCCTATGCCTCTCCCATCTCCCCAACAAGGCCGCTCACTTTGCCCTTATCACTTCCTCCTCGAGCTTGCTCTTCACTTGTTTCATTGGACGAACTTGAACTGCAAGAGGCCCGCAAATCATCATCATCATCGGTTGTATATCGAAGGTCTAGTGTTGAAGGGTTCTGATTGTTGATATCTTGCACATATTTTCATTTTTCTTCACCCCTCACCCTCATGTTCCTTTTTTTTTTTTGAGTCATACATGATTGATTATACAGTAAAGATTGTTCCCCTCTCTTTCCCTCTATGTCCACTGTCTTACCTCATGGATAGCCTCAGAGGATGGTGGTTTTGTAGATATTGAGTGTAAGCCCCTCTAAAATATTTTGCAGCTTATGAGAACTGTGATTTTTCTGGGAGAATTTGTCAATTACAACCTATTCAATATATCACTTTGTGATTTATAGCTTGTTGTTTTTATAAAAGAAAGTTGTATATTACTACCCTTTCAAACACTTCATAAATACAATCCCTCTTTAAATATTCCGAAGGATTTTGTTCGGAGGCAAAATTATCAGAATTACTTAAGAGATCAAAATATTCCGAAGGATTTTGTTCGAAGGCAATGCGCCTTCATATCCAGCCACCGCGGCAACACAATGCGCCTTCATATACGGCCACTACGGGAAACAAAGAGAAAGGCATAAGAAGGTGAAGTATGTAGTAAATGATAATTTCTTTTTTATCTACGAGTCTTTGGCCCTTAATTTGTTACACTTTATTCTTGGACCTCATCTTCAATTTTCATCACCCTGAACTTAGAAAATGCAAATTTTTTGGCACGGACTTAGAAAATGCAAATTTTTTGGCATGGAATTAGAAAAAGCTACTGTTGCACTGTTAATGGATAGAAAACCCTCTAAAAATCAAGCTAGTCATAAAATAGAAGGACTACGTAACAAAAATTTACGAATGGTATAAAATGGTATGAATGTCAATATGTCGTGTATTACTATTGCATGTTGGTATCACCGCAAAGTCATTATGTCTTATGTGGACCAAATTCTGATTTTACCAAGTTGGATTTGGACGGCAAAAGGAAGACTACTTCAAGTTGCAGTTTTACCAAGTCAGCCTACTCAAGTAAAATTGAATGAAATAAGCAACAAGTGTCAAAGGTCAAAGGAGGACCAACGAGAGAAAAGCCAACAAATAGGGCTCATAGAGTCATAATAAGGCTCCTTCAGGCTTCATCTTTTTGACCAATACTATAAGCTTTTGACTTGATAAAAAGTAGGAGAAATCCCCATTCTCGTGTACTTTTTGTCTTTTCCCCCTTTTTTATTTTTTTGTATTTGGCTACCAATTTTTTTTTTTAAGAAAAAAAGTAGAAATCAACATGAATGTGAAATACAAGTTTATAGCAAAATAGATTGTTCATGTCTAATAATTAATATCAGTGATAACAATTTTTATGAAATACTTCGAGAAGAAGAAACATTTATATTGAAGGTACTAATAATAATTTTATGAATTATACAAAAAAGAAGAAGATACATATACATTGAAGGTATGAATGTTTGTGTTTGAGATTTGAAAATGATTAGAAGAAATTAGGCAAAGGTTGGAGAAGGTAGATAATGTTTGAGGAGATTTGATGATATTTTTAGGCGCTTTTTGAGATAGTTCTTATACTTTTTGAGAGGTTGGTTGTCTAAACAGCTGGTGGGATGTCCCATATTAATAGTGAGATAGGATAAAAGATTGAGTGAGCTCATGAGATCAACTTGTGACATTTTAATTTAATCCTCAAAGATAGATACACGTATTAATAATTATTAGCTACACAAGAACAAGGGGAGAGACATTTTTATATGTCCACACTTGTTAACCCATGACAATCTTTATAATAGATTTAATCTTCGTAACTGTGGGAAACTTGCTAATGCGTGACAATCTTTATGACGAGGCTAATCTTTTTTTCCTTAATTTTCACTACTTTTACATGAAGATCGGTATCCACAAACTCAACTTCGACGGTTTGTGTAGAGAGAACTCCTTGACAGCAGGTATCATCATTAGAGAATTCCGACGGCAACACTAAAAAATACTTCAATCTCGGGGAAATCCCAACATATTTAGCGGAAGCATTAGCACTCTACAAAGGTCTCCAAGTTGCAATTAGTCAAGGCATCACAAGAATTGTAATCGAATAAGGTAACTTACAAGTGGTTAACTTTGTTAAAGGCCATTGGAACACTCCACGGAAAATCCAAAACATCGTCGCCGACGTCAAATTACTTCTTCAACATTTTGAGCACTGAAAAAATTAATCATATCTACCGCGAAAGAAATAGAGCAACACACTGGATAGCTAATGTAGGACATCTAGTTAATTCTTCTATGTATATCAGTACTTGTAATAATTTACAACTCGATCCTCTTGATTCTTCAAAGTGATAAATTAGGTGTTTCCCTCGAGATGAGAGCCTCCTAATTGTCATATTTTTTAATCTATTAAAAGAAACATTAAATTGAAATTACAAAGTGCTCTTATAGCATCCCTTGTGGCAAACTTGAAATGTGGCAGGTAAGGCCCTATTGTTTTAGACTTAACTAGCCTTATATGCATGCAATGCGTGCAAAAACATGTAGGAAATTAAAATAATTGCTAATTACATCTAATAAATCAGGAATTTTTAAAATTTTAATCAGTTTATTTCACTAAATCAAATATTTTTAAATTTTTTAAAAAATTTAGTTGAGAGGGAAGTTACTAATCATGTTGAAAATTTTAACTGATTTCTTTTTATTGCGCCTTTTTTATCTTTTTATTTTTTTAATTAATTCAGTAGTTACATCTTTTTTTTTATTTTTCTTTATTTATTTTTTTTTTTTTTTTTTTTTTCGTGTCCCACCCTGTTGTTATATATAATAGAGATTAATGGGAATTCAGTTCAGTTCAGAGAAAAATAAGTATGTAAAAATAAGCATCCAAGAAAAAAATAGGGCGTATTCTATTCAACTTATTTTTGCTTATTTGAACTTAACTAAACTTGTCTGAACTTATCAGACCTTATTTGAACTTACGGTTTTTTCACCATATGACAAGTTTTTTATTGCACCATATACCCTTTCAACTTTCCAAATTCACCATACACCCCTCACTTTTGAAAAAATACATTCATTTACCCTTAATGACTAACGGCGTTAAACTCCGTTAGTCATTAACCCCTAATCCCCCTCTAACCCTAATTAACTAACCTAAATCTACCCCTAATCCTAACCCTAACCCTAACCCTAACCCTAACCCTAATACCCTAACCCTAACACCTAACACCCCCACCCCTCCCCCCCACCCCCCACCACCCCCTTACCCCTGACCCACCCCACCCCCACGCCCCCACCATCCCTTACCCCACCACCCCTTACCCCACCGCACCACCACTCCAACCCCCTCTCCCTCCCCCCTTCCCTGCAGGTCCCCTCTCGCCCTCCCGTTAGCGCCCCTCCCCTTCCCCCGCCGTCGCCCCCCCTCCCCTTCCCCGCCGTCGCGCAACAATTCGTGCTTGATTTGATGAAGAATCTCGTTTCTCCCGAATTTTGCGAGGAATCGAAACTCCTTCACGCCCTCCCATAATCGAAACTCGGAACCATTGCGGAAATTCACGATCCGAAACTTTCGCCATTGATACTCCTTCAAAGCTCGAAACCCGCATAAACTCAAGCACGAATTGTTGCGAGTTTCGAATTTCGAATTTTTTTAGGGTTCGGGTGTGCGATTCAGCAGGGGAAGGGGAGGGCAAGGTTCGGGGGAGTGGGGGAGGGGGAAGAGGGGTTACTTGGGGAGTGGGGAGGGCGGCTTTGGGGGTGGTGGGGAGGGCGGCTTTGGGGGTGGTGGGGAGGGGGAGGGGGGTCGGCGAGGAAGGGAGGGGAGGGGGAGGGGAGAAGGGGATGGGGGTGGTGGTGAGGAGGTGGTGGTGGTGAGGGGGTGATGGGGCGGTGGGGGTAAGGGGTGGGGAGGGTGGTTAGGGTTAGGGCCATGTTAGTGTATTAGATTAGGGTTAGGGTTAGAGTTTAATTTAGGTTAGTTAATTAGGGTTAGAGGGGGATTAGGGGTTAGTCACTCTAACACCGTTAGTCAAAAGGGTAAGTCGATGTATTTTTTGAAAGGTGGGGGGTATATGGTGAATTTGGAAAGTTAAAAGGGTATGTGGTGCAAAAAAAATTTGTCGGGGGTATATTGTGAAAAAACCGTTGAACTTATTATACCTTATTTTGTGAGAGTATCATACCTTATTTTTTTTTTTACGGTTATTTCACCAAATACCCCCGACAAATCAAAAAATTCACCATATACCCTCAATGTTCCAAAAATTCACCATATACCCCCGACTTTTCAAAACTGTGCACCAGATGCCCTTTTTCTAACTGCAGTTAACTCACCGTTAGCTTTATTTACGATTTTGCCATTATTAACCCTAAATCCTAATTATAATCTAACCCTAATCCTAATCTAACCCTTACCCTTACCCTTACCCTAATCCAAAACCTAAACCCTTACCCTTACCCCAAACCCTAACCCACCCGGCCCACCACCCCTCAACCCCTGGCCCAACCGCCCACCCCCTCCACCCCGGCCCCACCCCCTCCCCCTCCCCTCCACCGCCGCATACTCCCTCCCTCTCCCTCCGCCGCAACCCCTACCCCCTCCCCCCCCCTCCCGCAGCCCCCGCAACCCCCGTAGCCTAGAAATTCGAAAGCCTCCCCACCTCTCCCCCTCCCTCGTAGCCCAAAAATTCGAAAGCCTCCCAACCCCTCCCCTTCGATGCCGGAAAAATGCAAACCAAACGCACGAAATAGCGGACCAAACGCACGAAATTACGGGACCCAAAAAAAAAATCGAGGGGAGGCGTCTAATCGAGGCGAAGCGCGGCGAGGGAGAAACCGTGGAGTAAATCGAACAGAGAGGAGAGCAAAGGAGGAGAGAGAAGCATGGCGATGCGACGCGGTGCAGGATTTGGATTAGTGGTGTGTGATGCGGCGTGGGGGTCTTGGGAAATCGTGGGGGAGTGGGTGGGGCTGCGGCAGAGGGGGGGAGAGTGGGTGGGGGTTGCGAGAGGGGAGGGGGCTGGGGCTGGGTAGAGGAGAGAGGGGTGGGGACTGCGGTGGAGGGGGGAGGGGGAGGGGGGGGGTGGGGTCTTCGGTGGAGGGAGGGGAGGGGGTGGGTTAGGGTTTAGATTTTTAGGGTTAGGGTTTAGATTAGGGTTTAGATTTGGGTTTAGGGTTAATAATGGCAAAATGGTAAATAAAGCTAACGGTGAGTTAACGGAAGTTAGAAAAAGGGTATTTGGTGAACGTTTTCGAAAACTCAAGGGTATATGGTGAATTTTTGGAACATTGAGGGTATATGGTGAATTTTTTAATTTGTCGAGGGGTGAAATAACCGTTTTTTTTATCAAACTGAACTTATTAGTCATTATTAGAGATTATCTAAACTTATTTAAACGACTGAACTTATTTTTTCTGATAAAGCTGAAAATAAAGTGAACAGAACAAACTCATAATCATTTATCCGAGTTCAGGAACTAGGAATTTCCATCATTTAAATACTAGAAATTTTGTTTGGCTTTCCCTCCACAACTGTTTAGCGAGATGCTCAAAGTTCGGTGCTACTACAACAATGGCGTCAAAACCCTTAACTTCATCTCCAATCTTCAACAGCTTCTATTCTACTCAACGCCATTATCAATCTCAGAAAAACCTAACCCACCTTTCGCAGATTACTTGGTGGAAAATCTAGGGTTTTCCAAGCAAAATGCGCGTTCAACTTCAACCAAGCTCGATCGACTCCGTCAAATTAGAAACACAAAGAAGGTGAGTTGCTTCAAATTCACCAAAAAAGCTGATTCTGTTGTTGAATTTCTTAAACAAAATGAATTAAACGATTCCCAGATTCGAATTGTTGTGTCTTCTTTACCCCTTGTTTTGTTCTCTAAAGTTGATAAAACCCTAAAACCTAAACTTGAGCTCTTTCTGAAATTCGGCTTTTCGAAATCCGATTTCGCTGAGGTTGTCTCTGTTAATCCTTTTGCATTGCTAAGTTGTCAATTTGTTAGGGCAATTGAAGTTTTGAAGGATGTTTTGAGTTGTGATGATGATGTAATTTCGATTATGACGAAATCAAATTGGACCACAGTTAGCAGTATATGTAACAATTTGAAGCCTAATGTTACTTTATTGCTGGAGTATGGAATCCCCATTGAATTAATTCGTAAACGGTTGGTTCAGCGCCCGTCGCAGTTTTTGAGGAAGACTCAATATTTTAAGGATGTGTTGATTAGGGTTGAAGAAAAATTGGGTATTCCTCGTGATTCGTTGATGTTCTTGCATGGTCTTTCTTTGCTAGCTAGTTTTAGTGAGGAGCTTATCGACTCGAAATTTGGAGTGTTTGAGAGCTTTGGGTGGATGAGATCGGATGTTGTAGCTCTTATTAAGCGAAATCCATATTGTTTGGCGTTGTCTGAAGCTAGGGTCAGGAGGTCATTGGATTTTTTGATGAAGGAATTGGGGTATGAGCGCGATTACTTAGTATCTCATTGTGCCTTGCTTAATTATAGTCTAGAGAAGAGAATAATGCCAAGAAATAAAATCTTGTTGGCTTTGAAAGAGAAAGGTTTAATCAAGATGGATTACTCTCTATATTCTTCTTTATTGTTGAATGAGACGCAATTTTTGAAAAGGTTTGTGTTACCTTTTGAGGAAGTCCATGAAATTTATGCTAAACACACAGGTCGATCTGCTGTGAGGCCTTTAACCGAAGGTAGAGTGGGAGAAAAAGCCTAAAGATGAAATCAGCTACCAATTGCTGTTGGTTTATAGATAAGAGCATAATGCAAAATGTAATCAATTGCATTTTGCAAGTTGGACCATCTTGCTTCTTACTATCTGCAAATAAATGAACAGCGACAAAGCCTTAATCCAATAATCCTAATAGGATGAGTTCTGTTGCATAAGTCAAGATCTTATCCCCGATGGTCATAGGAGATAGAACTTCACTCGTTTTTTGGTGATTCGTTGTAGTGATGGAAATGAAAGAAATACTTTAGTAGTTTAGTGTTTTTGGCTTTGTCCATGATTCTTCTCGTCGAAGTATCTTGTTGTCAAATGCTGGTTTTGATGTAATAGCTGCTTGCTTGTTTCTTGAAGGTTGTTGTAATAGTTGCTATTTGTAGTTGGACATTGAAATTCTGATGTCATCTTTTGTGCCTTTCTTTTGTTATCCACTTATGAAATTTTCCTGAAGTTAATTCTAATGGCAGTCTTCATATGGTTTCTTTTATTATCCACTTATGAACATTCCCATTTCACTATCTCTGTTTTGGGGCGAAGGGGGTGATTACTTGGAAAGTCTTGGCAACATCAGCTTAAACCTGTCGTTGGCTAACAAGCCTGGAGCTTTTTAATATTTCAGCTTTAGATGACAATGTATGAAATGCCTCACTGTAATTTTCACTAATACTTAGGACTTCTTTTCCTTGGAGGGAAGGGTTGGCCAATGAGTTCCCTGAAATTTTCACTTATGCTTAGAACTTCTTATCTTTAGATGCATGCTGTTGCCTGTACTAATGCAGAGTTGGGGTTGCTGAAGAAACTTGCTTTATTATACATGATGTAATTCTTTCTTTTTTGCTATTGTACATTCTGTTTCAGTTGCCTCATTAGCAATTCTTTTACGATTCAGATGGTATTTGCAAAGGCATCCCCATTTTTGATGAGGGGAACATTTAGAAGACTTGTTCAATGTATTTCAATCTTGTTTGGAAAAATAATGGCTGCAATTTGGAGATTGTTGCCTGAAGGTATGGGAATCACTGTAGTTTGTTTTTGGGGAATCAGTGTAGCTGATCTTGCCTTTTTGTGCAGATGTTGGTTAATATGATCTCTGGCTGCTCTACCTCTTGTTGGGCTCTTCCTGCCGTCTAATTTCTCTTAAAAAGAGTGTGCTTTCTTCCTAGTTGTTTACTAGTAAAGGGTCTTCCATATATATTTTCAAGTAAACAATGTCACTGAGAAAAACTAGCCTTGCAGAAAATAATTGGGGAGATTTGAATTCTATTGGCAACCTATGTAGCAGAGAAATGACGAATGATCAGCCATCTTTAGGCTTGCTAGCACAGTAATGGCCGAATTTCAGGAACGGAAATGGCTCAGGTCTCAGGCTCTCAGCCACTTCATGCTACATAGTTGTCAACTCCTATTATCAGTAATCCCGTCTGGGACCTGTTTCTTACGTCATCTCTTATCTGCGGCCTTGTTTCCACCTAAGCTAGGTGTTTTATTCAGTGTTGATTGCAGGATTTGTAGTTCTAATATAATCATGTTTTCGTCTTTCCAAGTCGAGGGTTTAATTTTGTTACAATTGGATGTCAAGTCACAAATCAGCAGAACTTCTAGCTTTAGTTCCAGTGCTCGGTGCTGATGGAGTATTAGAAAGCAAGCTGGACTTTGATGACTTTGTTAGCATTCTCGTGTATCTTTATATCTATATTGTCAGAGCAACTGTTGTCCTTGTTTGAATATCTATTGGTGCTTAATGATATCAGGACTTAGGACTTGCATTGGCAACGTATTCTGGCGAAGCTGCTAAGTGATTGTATTCAGGTCTTTGCAAAGCTCTTTAATTTCCTGTACAAGGTTGGACGAGCACCATTAAGCACAAAGGCAAGTACTGGTTAATTTTTGGACTTTTTAGATATGAATTTGAAGCTGATGAAAATGGCGACTAATGTAATGGGAAAGGCAAAGAAGCAGTAATCTAAGTGGAGGCCACTAGGCCAGCTTGTTCGGAAATCACCGGCTACTGGCCGGAAAGTAACATAAGGGTGGCAACTGGCAAGGACTAGATGAGTAATTGAACCCCTATGAGTGTGGCAGCCGGCATGTGCCCTTACACCTAATTATGGGCAATTGCTATAATATTCTTTGGTGTACTGATGTTACTTTTTTACTTATTGCTCATTTTGAATGCTTAAAATGAGCAAAATAGAAGATTCAAAAGAGTTAAAAAATTAAGTAATTTACTATACTTATTGTACACTTGAGCGTACAATAAATGCCTAATACGACCATCCTAATATTTTTTTTTGTTTTTATAAAAATATATGACCATCCTAAATCCTTAAATGACAATCCACATACCAAATATTTCTGCTATGTATTAGGTATGCATGTGGATGGGCTGTTTGCCTGTGATAATTCCACATACCAAATTCTAGGCCCATAAATGTGTATTGTACTGGTCGGTGGAGATATGTGCTATGTCAAGTTAGGCCTTATTGTCTCCCACTTAAAAAACTTAATATATAGTGAGAATCAATTTTTAGTTCATATATAAGATAAATTTAATCAATTTTATTTTGTAAAAATCAATGTTAGTGATTCTGAATCCCCGAAGTATTAATCTTTTTCAACCACCAATATGAAGTTGATATCCAAATATATAATTGTATTCATAAATCATAAATATGTATAGTCATAGTTACTAAATACAAAGCCGTAATTGTTGTTGAATATGCAATTAAAAATTTGTGATAAACCAAGCTTGCTTGCTTGGTGGAGGTGGTGGAGAACTCAACTTGTGACTTTGAGGTCACAAGTTTGAACCCTACTAGTCACTACTTATTTGTGCTTGGGAGTAGGGATTCTTTTATATCCCTCATACTCTCAAGCGCCGACCTATATATATAATTTGGCTGTGACTTGTGGGAGGTGTTGGTCCAGTAGGGTCCTTCTTATCAAGAGGTTTCCAGTGGGGGTCCCAAAAAAAATTAAAAATTTGTGATATTTGTATTGGTGAATATATGAGATTAACTAAATGTCCCTTAGAGTAGGAAGAGAGCTAGATTAGAGAGATTTGGTGCAGGCTCGGCCCTTAACATGTCCAAAGTGGGACATGGAATAGAGTCTCACTTGCAAAGGGCCCCGAAATTGAAAAAAGACTTTAAACATAAAAGACTTGAAGCTGATAGTCAAAATGTATGCAAGTTTCTTGAATTAAGCTCTTCTTGGAATGCATCAAAAGATTTTGAAGAGAAAACTTAGTTTGATGCATGTTTTTTTATTTGGTTTACTTGCATATTTTGGTGGTTTTTTTTGAATTTTTTTTATATAAGGGCCTGATTTGGTGAGATCAACAATAGTGTTCTTTTATCTGATCTAAAATTTATCTTCTCTTATTTTGGAGATGAAGAGGTGTGCGGACAACGATATATATACCATATAGTAGTATATCTGAATTCGTGTACCTAAATATTAAAGTGGATACTTGTCCAAGTACCGCAATATCTTATCATACACCCGGGTGTACCGTGAGGATGGTACATTAAAGGCTAATTTTTTTGCTCATTGTTCATTTGAAATAATCCCCAAATAAGCAAAATTTACTTAAAAGGAGAGTTCCAAATGAACAAAAATTAGTCTTTGGGTGTACCATGCACATGGTACTCCCGGATGTATGATGGATGAACTCCCAAATATCTACTAGTTGATTACCCACTTTCTCAATTAGCCAAATGGAATTGACATTCTTCTTTCTTTTTCTAAAATTTGCAATAGTTTGACTTTTATACTACGGGTATGTTCTCTTCGGCATAAAACAACTGAACTGAACTGAATTGAACTGAACTGAACTGAATTAAATTATAACTAATTAATAGTAATGATAATAATTTATGAACTGAACTGAAAATAAGTTGGGGAGAACAGACCCAAATATCTACTAGTTGATTACCCACTTTCTCCTTTCAAATACCCATACTTTTTCCTTAACAAATGTTTTTTTATTCAAAAAGTGGTGGTCCCCCACTTTCTCTCTCTACATTTCTTAAAAACTCCTCACTTTCTCTATGTAGCATCTATAAAAAAAAACGGAGGAAGTATTTCATACTTGACTTAGAACTTTTTTCAGTTAATATATCATCGTAAATGTTATTGTGTAAAATCTTATTAGATTTTCCTCGATGTATATTTTCAGTGGTTCAAATTTATCATGAATTTTCACTTTTTTGACTGAAAGTTCATATTTTTTTTTGGTATGGAGCGAATCATAACATAAAAAAAAGACATATTTTTGTTTTAATAAGTAAAGGAAGGGATAACAAAGAAAAGGAATTCAAAATGCAAGTACAATAAATAAAACAAGAAGTTCAGTAATCAATCCCAAAAAGGACTAGTTTTGAAAATAAAGGAAGTAAATGATAACTAATCAATTAAAAATTGAACATGCTAAAGTACAGTACATAGTTACTTACAACATAGTAACATGCATATTATAAAATGAACTCATATCATCACTCTATATATATGTACAAGTTGATCAACACCTCATATGTGTAGCACAAATGGATCCCATTAGCATTGCCAATGAATCGGCAAAAGAGCTAGTAAATGCACAAACACATGTTTGGAATCATATTTTCTCATTTCTAAACTCCATGGCCTTAAAGTGTGCAATTGAGTTAGGCATCCCCGATGCCATTCAAAAGCATGGCAAGCCTATGACTGCTGAAGAGCTTGCAATTTCACTGTCTCTCCACCCAAATAAGGCTCCTTTCCTTAATCGTTTAATGCGCCTTCTCTTTCATTCCGACTTCTTCTCCATTCTAGTATTATCGAATGGAGAAGAAGCATTCGATCTCACCATAAACTCTCGAGTTTTATTGAAGAATCACCCTCTTACCCTTACCCCTTTTGCTCTTATGATGCTTGACTCAGTTATGGTTGAACCATCGAAGCATTTTTGTAGTTGGTTCCAAAGTGAAGATGTGACTCCTTTTCATATCTCTTATAAGAAAAGTTTTTGGGAACATGCAGCCTGTGTACCCAAGCTTAACAAGCATTTTAATGAAGCCATGGCAAGCGATGCTCAGTTTGTTGCAAGCTTGTTGGTGAATGATAATGAGTTCAAGGGCTTACTCGAGGGGATAGAGTCGTTAGTCGATGTTGGTGGCGGCAATGGAACAATGGCTAAGGCCATTTCTAAGCTTTTCCCAGAGTTATCGTGTGTTGTTTATGATCAACCACATGTTGTTCAAGGGTTAAAAGACTATGGAAAGAACATAAAGTATGTTGAAGGTGATATGTTTGAAGCTATTCCTCCTGCTCAGGTCGTCTTACTTAAGGTAATTAACTAGTCTTATTGGCCCATGTTATATATTCACGTATTTTTATGCAAGTGTTTGTATTATATTGTTTTTGTTTTAGATATATTGATTATAGCTCATGTAAAGCATTTGATTAATTAGACTGTCTGATCAAGAGATAATTTGTTTAGAAATGATGAAGTGATGGAAGGAGAAAAAGGAAGTTGGTTGCTCAATTTATTTGGTTTGGAGTTTTGGAACTTAATTTTCTAGCTTATTGGACTTTTTAAACTTATCACAGCTTATTGGGCGGAATTTACCTAAACTTATTTTTCCCGAAACTTTTTTTTAGAAGGTGAAGTTAACTCACACAATTTGTAAACATGTTTAGTGAGATGACCTTGTCCTAAATCTGAGGAAATCAACTCCATCTTTTTGGGAGTATCGACATTATGAGCATAATTAAATAATTGCTAAGAAACTATTTGAATAAATCTTCCTGTTTTAAGTATGACTAATAAACTATTTGGATAATATATATGTTATTCCAGCATGTTTAATTGGGTTTGACGCCTACATTGAAATTTAGTGGTAAATTTTAATATCATGTAAAATTAGCAATTTAGGTTAAGCGATTGATTTCTACATATTATGACTCTTTTTTCGGGTACATTATGTGGGCCCACCATAAATATCTATCTCAGGCTTAAGTGGGGTATCAACTCAACCGGGGGGATTGATGAGACTCGCACTCAGTTGGACCTTCCTCACCTCAACTTTGTTCTTTTCTCAAAATTATTGAATAAAAGAATTAATCATAATATTTTTGGTTGTGGGTTTTTACAAGAAAAATTGATGGCATGTTTATTTAGAAAGTTAATTTTACTTAGCTTTATAACAAATATTGCAGTGGATTCTGCATGATTGGAGTGATGATCACTGCGTAAAGATACTTCAACGGTGCAAAGAGGCAATTCCTAGCAAAAATGAAGGAGGCAAGATAATTATCATAGATATGGTGGTGAAAATCAACAATGAGAATGTCAACTACTCTAATTCCCAACTTTTGTGTGACATGTTGATGATGAATGTTAACGTAGGGGGGAAAGAAAGAACTGAAGATCAGTGGAAAAACCTCTTCAAAAGTGCTGGTCTTGATGAGTACAAGATTTTTACTATGCTAGGGCCAAGATCTGTCATTGAAGTTTATCCTTAATAATAAGTTTGAACTTTGAAGTGCTCCTACATCCTAGTTATCTATCTTTGTACTTGAATTGAAGCTCGTATTGATAATAAAGGGTGGGCATGAACTGCTATCAGTATTTCTTCAGCCCAATGACTCATGTAATAAATTTTGGAAGCTATGGTTCATTCTACATATTTATATATAAATTATAGTAACGTCTTCTTACAAGGCACGTAAGTATAACCTACTCCAA